>JAHBCN010001300.1:0-123079 GCA_019359885.1 Listronotus oregonensis | reverse complement strand
AAACGAGATAAAAAAAAAGCAAAACTTAAACTCACGTTAAACTAAAGGGGTTAGTGGACCCAGCGTTGTTTTTTGACATAAAGCAAATAAAATTAAAATTGCCCAAAAAATGTACTAGATTGTACTAGTTTTTTTTTTTTTCAATTTTTAGGTTTGGGTTTTTGAGTGCTGTTGGGTTTCATTAAAACAATTTTTTATGAAAATGTAATAGATTATTCGGATTTTAGCTTTGGGGCATTAGCGTAATAGCCGGTCTAATTGTAATAGATCTAGTACAATTTTAATAGCAAGCACAATCCTCGCGATAAATTGTCAATAACACGCTCACAATTTCATACATTTTATAGGAAAAAAATCATCCGGCCTAGATGTGATGACGTCACGCGTAATTTTTTGGGGAGCCCCGGGGCCCTTTTTTTTTGTATAGGACGTATTGATTAGTACCCACCCATGCACCGTAAAAAAGACTTATAGACACGACACTTTGCTAACCGTACCCTGATACTCAAACTTAGACTTTTACTTGATGCGTATATTAATTAACTTGTCCCATATTGTTTTCCTTAATTACAAGCGTTGTTTTTATTGTTTATTGAGATGGGCATAAATTTAGTTTTAATTTTATTTAAGGGAAAGTCACATTTTTGCTGCACTCAGCAACCTTTATCATTTATCAATAATTGTCTAATATTAATATTTAGCAAGGATCATTGTGTAATCCGCATATCCAAGTTTATTATTGGATTTTATATTAATTTTTATTTCTGCTGTTTCTCCATCCAGTGCTCTGGTAAGAATTTCTTCAGAGTATGCTTCAAATGTGTTGTTGTCAAACACTGTCGCACTCTTTTCTTATATTTTATTTCGTTTTATATTTGTCTATTATTACGCACTGTTGCCTACTGATTTCTTTAGGAATTTAAAATAATTTTCAGGTCATAACGATCCAATTGTTTATTTTGCAAAGTTTTTAATAATTCATTGTTTTAATAGCAACCCTGTATTAATATAAACGTATTTTTTAAAATCGCTACAGATGTTTTTAAAAGTTTTGGCATATTTTAATAATTTTGTTTTCTTGTACATTTTATAAAATTAGTTAATTTTAAAGGTATCTATTTTTAATGCAAGAAGTGATGTTAATAAAACCTTTTTTTAATTAAAAAAACTCATGTATGCAGCATAAAATATCTAATTCAAGTCACAGAAGCCAATTCTCAACCGAAGTGCTAAATTTTGCAATAATTTCCTCTATGCATATCTAACTTATATTTTTGGTTTATTTTAACATGGGTCAACGACCACCTATACTATTTCTATGCCCAAAATATTACACCACATAGAGCCAAAATGCCTTCTTCGCTGCCCCCTTTCCCATAGGGCAAGGTCAATGATTTTGGCAGGAATTTTGAAGGGGGGGAAACCCCCAAAAAAAAGGGCTTCGCCAAATTCGGCGCAGGTTTAAAACTTCTTTGGTTCTGCATAACGATGAGGACCAGCATACTTTACTTTTTTTAAAATCTTTAATTGCGTCATATTGCCCAAATTTTCATTATCGGGGTTTTGGGGTTTTAAAAGGGGAAAAAATATATAATATAAGCTTTTTTTTTGGGTTTTTTATGTAAATACATAGGTAAAATTTTAAGTTTATATGACTTTAAATAACCCGAAGCGCAATTTTTTTTTTGATTTTTAATTTTGTTTTGTAAAAATCGTCAGGGTGTTTTTTTTTTAACGTTGGGGGGTTATTTGGTTTTTTTAGTTCCCCCAAAAGTGTCAAAAAAATTAAAAGGGGGGAAGCTGGGGAAAACATATTTAGGATGATTGCTAGTATTCCATTCGGTAAAAAAAAATAAAAATTTAAAAAAAAAAAAAATTTTAGGATACGCTTGCATGGAGGATTGGTTTAGAGGGTTTCGTGTGCCCATATTTACATTAGCCTGTTGGCTTATTGTGCTCCCTTTTTTTGTTATAGAGGTTCTTTTAGGTATAATGGGGTTTCTACCAGATGTTCCAGTAAAAAAAAATTCTGATGTCCAGAAAAAATGTAGGAAATCTCCCGAAAAAAAGATTACTACAAGTTCATATACTTTTTTATAAGGACTTCTCTTCTTAAATATTGACTTTCCAAGAGCTTGATGGAATAAGGTTTTTTTAGACATTATTATTAAACCACCAGGTTTATTTTAATTTTATTTTAATGAAATTTAATACCAAGTAAGACTCTTCAAATTACTATCAAAGGAAGTTTTTGGGAAATTTCCCACAGCTGCGGGGACAACCCAGCTGTGACACTTATGATTCCTTTTTTTAGCCCTGAAACCTCTAAATTTAACAAAAAATTAAAAACTACTTATTCTTGTATCTAATCATAACGTTGTGTACTATTTTCCACGTAAATGTACAATGTTTGACCAACAAGACTGATCAACTGCAGCTGTTTCTAGAGGAAAAAAAAAATTGACATTCTGTTTTTTTGGGGAACTTGGGGTGTAATGAATTTACCCTTTTACATTTAAACATTGAAGGCTATAAACTAAAATTTTTTTTTGTAGGTCCAGCACTGTGCACGGTGGCACCTCCATATTTAAAAAAATTTGGGGTTTAAAGAACCCCACTCAACTTGTCGGAATATTCGGGGGAGGTCGATACGGGGGATTCCCCCTTCAAAAAAATTTCCCAAGGACCTACCTAAAAAAAAAAGCCCCCCCTTTGGGCCCCTAAACCCCCCCCCCCCCGGGGGGGGGGGGGGGGGGGGGGGGGGGGCCCCCCCCCCCCCCCCCCCCCCCCCCCCCCCCCCCCCCCCCCCCCCCCCCCCCCCCCCCCCCCCCCCCCCCTTTGAGGGGGAAATTTGACGCCCTGAATCTAAAATTTTTCCCCCTTTTTTTTCCCCCCTTGCCCCCAAAATCTTTTTTGTCCCCACCAAAAATCACAAGTAAACCCAAGTCCTTGCACTAGAATAAACCCCCCTTTCCACGTACCCTAAAGGCTACCATCACCCTCAAACCCTTTATAAAAACCCTTTTCCGAATCGACAGTGGGTTTTGCCTGGAAACTGAACTGAAAAAAAGCCATTCAAAGTTGAAAGACTGCAACCCCCCGTCTGCCCCTCAGAGCCCACCCACACTCAGTACCCCCGCTCATATTCGAGCCCCATCAAAAACCCGCAACCGAGCTAGACCCCTTTTATAATCAAACTCGGTACCCCCCATAAACGTGCATACAATGAGCTATGCAGAAAAAACAAAAGACCTTTTTTCATGAGTTTCATACTGCCAAAGGGAAAAAAACCCCTTTTTAGAACCCTTGAGCCCGAAGACAACCCTTTAGGGGAAATGTCTAAGGCTCTGAGGAACCCTAGACAAATCCCTAAGCCCTGTTCATGGACTCGCGGCCTAGTTTATACGGAGGGGGAAGGCGGGGGGTTTTGGGGGTGACTCCTATGAAATGAACGCCCGGCTCTAGAACCCCCGACATTGATGAAGACCACGATGAGGCTGTGGACAACATCAATAGACTTCTAGCCCGAACACAAAATTTTTGATTCCCCTTTCTCCCGGCTTCACCGATAGAAATCACAAAAAAAATCAGGAATCTTAAGGGCCGTTCTCCCCCCGGTCCTGATGGTATTTCCAAAAGAGTTCTTAAAGTACTCCCCCAAAAAAGGTTTAATTCCATAACCAACAATGCAAATGCGATATTTGGGCTTGGTTATTTCCCGCCAGATGGGGGGGATGCCATTGTTATTATGATTCCCAAGCCTGGGAAAAAACCCCCCCGTTTCCTAAAAAAACCAAGTAATATTAGCCTAACAAGCTCTTTTTGCGAAGGTGGGGAAAGGAAAACCCCTTTTAAAGATTTATCCAAAACTGGAAAAACTCCAAGTCATCCCCAACACTCAGTTCGGTTTCCGTTCCAAACACAGTTGTACAACAAGTTTCTGACTTGTTGAGCCACCACCGAGGGCCTGAACAGAAAGAGAAGCGGGGGGGCGTTGTGCTTTCCGATGTTTTAAAAGGTTTTGACAAGGTTTGGCATAATGGACTGTTATTCAAGCTGTACACCCTTGGGGGTTTCCGACCTATATGATTAAAATTATTCAATCATATCTTTTAAAAAAACAAATTCCCCAATCAGACAACTCAGCCCTCTCTACACCCAGAACACTAGAAGCCGGCGTACCGCAAGGCGCCGTGCTTTTTCCCCCACTTGTTTTTTGTTTATACACATGACATTCCTGCCTCGGGGAACTGACACACACGGCATTATATGCCGAACGACACTGCCATCATTACACGCCCCAAAACCCCTTCCCCTTTGTCACTCGCCGACTTCAAGAGGCGACAAAAATCTCCATGAATTCTGCAAAAATTTTGGAAATTAAAATCAACCCTAACAAAACCCAAGCGATTCTTATTCAAAGCAGACGCATACGCCCGGAAGACAACGTCATCCTAAACAACCACGCCATTCCCTTTTCCGACACTGTCAAGTACCCGGGGGCATTCTGATTCTCGTCTCACGTTCATCTTATATACACCGTTACTGTCTTTTTTTAATATGAACAAGAAGAATTATCATCTCCGGGGAAACCAAATAAAAGTTTCAATAAAAGTTAAACTTTTACACACCGCTACCCCAGCTTTTAAAAACGGGGGGGGGGATGAATAGAACTCATTGTAATCACAATTTTTTTTAAAAAAAAACTTTGTTTTTACTTTTTATACAGTGTGTACGTGGCCTCTGGAGCCTTTATTTTTTTTAAAAAAAAGAAAATGTTTTTTATAAAAATTGTAGGTTTTTTTCCGTATTATCTTTTGAAATTATCAGTAAAGAAATATCGCATCAGAAAAATTGAAAAATATAGCCAACTTTAACTTTTTAAATGAAACACCCTGTTTATTATGAGCTACAATGAAAGATCTTTTTTTTTCTGATTTTAAATATATATGGTTTGATAATATTTGGATGACCTGTTTTTGAGATATTTTACCGTAAATTATAATTAAATTGCAAAAAATATCATATTGGTATCAAGAAAGCCATGGAAACAATAAAATTGTTATGATTTATGATGTGTAAATTTGACGTCTTAATATTTTATAAAGTTGAAGTTTTATCATTTAAACTATTAAGAATAATTTATATTCTTTTTTTTTTCGATTGGCTATTCAGAAGAACAAAAACTTGCTATTGTGCGTCTTTTTTATGGCAATAATAATAATGTGATGACAGTGCAAAGGGAATATCAGTTTTTATATCTTCAACAACGGGTACTATCTATAGACACTATTAAATACACAGTAAGAGAGTTTGGTGAAAGGAAAACCTTAAAAAGAAAGAAAAGGGCTGTAGGACGAAATGAAAACGAAGATTTGAATATTCTCCTTTTTTTTCAAGGTAATTATTATACTTTTTCTATTGGACTAGCACTAACTACTTTTAATAATTTTAGAAAATCCTGAAACATCAATTACGGATGCCGCATCTGAACTAAATAAAACAGATTATGAAATTCATTCAACTCTAAAATTGTACAAATTTCATCCCTATAAATTTATGCCTGTCCAGAATCTTGCCGAACAAAACATGCGGAACCGACTTGAGTATGCACTGGAAATTGCTAGGCTTATACAGCAGGATCCCGAGTGTTTAAATAAAATTTTGTTTACCGACGAGTCTTCCTTCACTACAGGAGGAATGTTTAATCGCAAGAATAAACATTATTGGTCCAGAGAAAATCCTCACCAAATTCAGCCGGTTAGGATTCAGGGGCGTAGATCGCTAATTGTTTGGTGTGGGATACTTGGAAACAAGATAATTGGTCCAATATTTTTAGACGGAAACTTAAACGGAGAGCGATATACCAACCTTCTTCAAAACGACATTGAACATATCTTGGAAGATTTACCCATTATAACCGCCTCATTTGGCAACAAGACGGCGCCCCCACGCCATAATACAGCCTGTCCCAAACTATCTTAAGAACCGTATGATATTTGGATCGGTAGAATGGTACTTAAGATGGCCAGCAAACAGCCCGGACCTAAATCGCCTAGATATATTTTTGTGGGAGATGTTTAAAAAACAGGATATATTACAATAGGCTTAACGTTCTAAGGCAAAGGATAGAAGATGAAATATTTTATTTAAACAATAATTATCAACAATCTATTTTCGCGTCTGTTAATAATAAAATGAGGGTAAATTTATTTAAATGTATCCAAAATCAAGAAGGATATGCGGAAAATAACTAAATTATAAATTTATAAAATATAAGAGTTTTATTGTTTTCATGGCTTTCTTGATACCAATATGATCTTTTTTGCAATTTAATTTTAATTTAAGGTAAAATATCTCAAAAACTGTTCTCCCAAATATTATCAAACTATATATATTTGAAATTAGGAAAAAATATCTTTTATTGTAGCGCATAATATACAGGGTGTTTCATTTAAAAAAGTTGAAGTTGCCTATATTTTTTTTTCATTTTTCTAATGCGATATTTATTTACTAATAATTTCAAAAGATAATACGAAAAAAAACCTTCATTTTTATATAAAACATTTTTTTCTATCTGCAAAAATAAAGGCTCCAGATGCCACGTAAATATAATCAAAGACCCTGTACTACATAATGTATGGAACAAATTAATAATTTTCTTAAGCAAAAAAACTTAAATCTTTCCTCAAAAATGTCAATAAATATTTTAAATTGCGCATTTTTTTATATAAAATATGAATATATGGGGTGATTAATGTAGTAGATATGACGTCATCGCTATTTTTTTTTTTAATAAAAAACCCCATATTTTATTGCAGATATTTAATCTCCAATAAGAGCTAATTTCAAAATCATAAGACACTTATGGTTTTAGGTCTCTTAGTTACAGGGTGGTAACATAGGCGTGCGCAGGGTAAAGCTGGTGTGGGTGCCGAGTTAATAATAATAATAATAATAATAATGAAGTGAATAAAACCATGAATAACAATATATCGATATTAATACATTGTTATAATAAAATTTATTAATAATAAATTAATAAGAATAAATTCTTAGGAATGTTTGGTAAATATTTATGAAAAAATAATAAACCGAGTACATTATACATTATTTATTGTAAAAGCATTCTTCTCTCATAAGATACAATTTTTTTTAAATTCGTTTATCACAGTATTTATATCAATATTTGCGGCTAATTCCTATTCCACAAATGGAACCAGGAGATTTTCTAAACGTTCTTGGCGCATTGTGGATCCTAATTTTGATTTTACCATACTCATTTTCGCGTGTAATTTTTTAATCGAGCCTTATCAAATATTAACTTTCATATTTTAAATACAGTAAGCTTTTTCAGACTAGTGGGGGTGCCACGGCACCCAGGCACCCACTGTGCGCACGCCTATGGGTGTTAAAGAATTGTGTACATAATATATGGAACAAATTCATTCTTTGTCAAAGCAAAAAACATTGAAAATTTCCCTAAATGTGTAAATAGTAATTTTAAATTGCGCATTTGCAAATTTTTGACATAAAATTTAAATATACAGGGTGTCTCATGTAGTAGGTACGACTTATCAATAATTGTTAAAATAGAAACCACCATACTTTAGTGCAGAATTATAATCTCCAAGAAGAGCCGATTTTTAAAACACAAAATATGTATGGCTTCGGATAGCAGTTTTGTAATTACAGTGTGTTAAAGATCTATGTACATATTGATTTCTATCCTTTGCGGAGTAGATAGGTGCATAAGTAATTTAATAATATTACTTAAAAATTTGGCAAAAAAATATTATTATGGTAGCACGATAAGCCCCTTAAGAAAAAAGGCGATTTCAAGTATTTCTTATCCACTTAATTATTTTACCGCCATAGGCTAATATATTTTGTCCTAATATTTATTTTTTGGATATCATTTAGCATTAAGCATTAAAAGATGTAAACTTCACCAGTAATTCTTATAAAAATTTAATAAACAAATTTAATAAAAGTTATTCATACAGAAAATTAAATAACAATTCTTTAAAACAAACAAATCTCATAATATAAAAACAAAATATAAATTAAAATGGTATAACAGATAAGTCTTTTTTTAACTATGTATTATTTAATCATAAGCAAAACCCTATACCGACATTTTTCTTCGAACGAACGAACGAAATTTTATGATTACATTTAAAAAAAATAATCGTAAATTTGCCGCCCCCAATAATTGCCGCCCTAGGCTTTAGCCTACTTAGCCTTTGCGTAAATCCACCCCCGGCTGACACAAAATTAAGAAAAAATAAAAAAAATTAAGACCCTATACTTACAAAACTGTCAATTAAAGTCATAAGAACCTTTTATTTTTAAAATCAGCTGTTCTTAGAGGTTATAAATCTGCATTAAAATATGGGAGTTTCATTTTAAAAAAATTGTCGATGATATAATTTCTTTTTTTAACAAATAATGAATTTGTTCTATATATTATGTATACATTTCTTTACCACTCTGTAACTAAGAAACTGTCATCTAAAACCATAAGAGTTTTATGTTTTTAAAATTATCTCTTCTTGGAGATTATAAATCTGCAATAAAATATGAGGGTTCTCATTGGAAAAAATTGTTGTTGACGTCATATCTACTTCATAAGTCACCCTGTATATTTATATTTTATGTCAAGAACTGCGCAATTTAAAATTATTATTTACGTGTCCGAGAATTTTTTTTTTTGCTTTAGCAAATAATGAATTTGTTCCATACTTTATGTACACACGGTATAATCAGTCGCGTTATAATGTTATTAATGTAACTTTAAATATAGAACATTTTTATATTACGATTAATTCCGCCTCGCAATAAATGACACAGGTGAAAAAGAACAAAAGAAATATTTCTAAGGTCCCAAATACCTTTTCCAAAAATTGCACCTGTTGATAAAAACTTTCGCGGTCAAAGTCTATTAATTTATACCTGTTAGCCCAAAAGAAGATAAAATGTGTTGGATAGAATTTGATATTCGTAAATTGATCCTTTTTATCCATAACAGGTTTTCGTCGTGCGTTTTCGATAAGGAATTGCATACATTTTATGGCCGGTGTCATTTTGATAGATGACGTTCTGATGACGCAACGAAAATTATTAGCATATACAAAATTGTCAATTTAATATATTTTTTTTTTGTGCAAAATTTTACGACCAGATAATGGTAAAAATAGCTTTACACAATTTTGGTTAGTTCTAGTTACTTCAGGTTGGTTCTGGTTGGCTCTGCTTGATTGTGGTATTGTAATTTTATTGTTTGGTCATTAATTGCATATTTGGTCAGCGCTTTTTGGGTTTTTGGGAGTTTTTTTTATCGCTTATATATTTACAAAATTATTATTGTTTTCAAATTAATTTGGACCTTTTGGATAAATTGGTGACAGATTTATCATTTTGAGAAAATACAAATTTATAAGATAACTAAAAAGTCAAAAATTTGATGACTGATTAAATCACACCTATAGATAATGCTTTATGAATGAAAAAACTTACTTCCTACTATTTTTTAATTAATTAAGAACAGTTTCTATATGACTTAAGTACCATGCAAGGTACCGCCTATACACAAAATTTAAAAACCGGTTTATTTTAAATTTTAGATTCCCATAGAGCGAGTTTAACAGATTATGCAATTTTATGTTTTTTTATCGCATCATAAGATCTGTAATTATTGGTTTGTTTTGAGGCTTCAGGTAATAAAAAATATTTTTCGAATTTTTTAAAATAAATTAATAGTTTTATTTATATCGGAAGTCTTTTTAAAGAGTCTAAAATTAATAGGTAATATGTTGTTATGGTACTCAATTATTGTAAAGAAAAATAATAAAAAATCTTTCGGTTTAGAAATGCAGTGTAAACTATAGATATAATGCATAATTACAGCGCGTTATGGTTTGCTTTACGAATATTTATTTTCAAATTTACAGGTTGTCAAACATTTTAGAAAAAAAGCGTTTTTGTGTAATAACTTTTCAACGCTAATGGAATGAAATTTTAGCCGGAGTCTGATTTGGTAGTGCCCCAGTCACGGTAAAAAAATGACTCCTTAGTTTACTCAGTGGTATGCATACGAATATATTACCGTAGAGTTTTTTTTTAATATGGTAAACAATTTTTTGGTCATTTTTAGTGATGAGCAAAGCAAGACCAAGAGCAAGACCGGGCTAGTCTTGGTCTTGGTCTTGTAAGCCAAAAGAAGGTCTTCTTCTTGGTCTTGCAACTTCCGGTCTTGGTCTTGGCCTTGGTCTTGCTACAAGAGTCTTGCTGGTTTACCCTTAAACGTACATTTAAATTATTGGATTAAAAGCATATTTTAAATATAAGGGTTTATTTATTTACAGCGCTCCATTTTTAGTTAAATTGATAAGAATTATTTAAAGTTTCTTTGAAAAAGTATATAAAATTAAAGCAAATACAAAACTGTGTACTGTGTGAGCAGAAAAAAAAAGACTTTTAATTTCAACCAGATATAAAATTTCCGTAAAAATGATTCTGATATGTAAACATTGGTATCTGATCTAAAAAAACTTTTTATCTTCAAATTAGTCAAATATTTGCCGTACAGAGTTTATAGAAATACTTTATAAACATTCTGTTTACTGCCACTCAGAGAAAAATTTCCTTATTTTTAAATTTTAATCAAAAATAAAAAAATTATGGCGAAAAATCCCTTTAAAAAAATAGCCATCCTGTATATTATGCTGGAAATTGTTGAACTGTCAAATTGGAACAGTGTTGACGTAACTGGTTTTTAAACATCATTTTTGGTTTTGACAAAAATGACATCTTTATTCTTTTGGCATTGTTTTGACTCTTCCGTCTAAACCGAAAGTAGTATTTAAAATCCATTTATATAAAAAGTATTTCTTTATGACATGACAAACAGATTTTTCATTAATCCATTACTTTCAAATTTATTTCTTAGTTTTAAGAAGCAATCTATGGTGCCACTTTTTACAGTGTAGAACAAAAATAATGTATTTCTGGATTTTGGAAATTTTTGATCCCCCTGTAAGTGGCATCGCTAGACAGCTAATTTAAAAAAAATAGGAATATGAAAGTAATTTTCAGCTTCTATAAGTTTTGTACCCCTAGTTGTGAACAGTTTTGGAGATATTGAGCTTTGTCGGACCATTGAGTCACCATCTAATTAGTTTTAAAACATGTTATTAAATTTACTTGTTATGGTTTGTTAAAAGAAAGAAAAATTATTTAAAACTCTTACCCATTAAATAATTGCCTTTTTTGCAGTTCTCGACACATTTTTTGTCATGTCTGTATGAAATACCTCTGTATATTGAATATGAAAATTAAATATTATAATATTAAAAAAAGTCGCAGAAGTGCAAGAGTCTTGCAGGTCGGTCTTGCTCTTGCGTGGCCTTGCACATCCCGGTCTTGGTCTTGGTCTTGCATACCCCGGTCTTGGTCTTGCAAGCGAAAAGGCGGTCTTGATCTTGGTCTTGGTCTTAGTCTTGGTCTTGGTCCTGCTGCAAGACCAAGACCAAGACCGCAAGACCAAAACCGGTCTCGCTCATCACTACTCATTTTTCCAAATTTGATTTATTGTTTTAAACAAAATTTTTTTTCAGTTTTTTTTATACCTAAATTTTTCTATTGCGAACACAGGAAAATGGGGAAATATGAAAAAAATGTATGAAACACATACATTATCTGGTATGTTTTGACTCAATTTTAAAAGCTCGTGTCATTGGTACGTAAGTGACAATGCTTAGACGTTTAAAATACAATTTCACTAATTAATTTACAAAAATAAATACCCCATCTTACAAATTTAAAATAATTACTTAAAAACAATTATTCAAACAGAAAAATATTATAAAAGAGGTGAAAATGTTGTCCCCCAAATGCAATACATTTTTCAATGCGTTTCCTCATGGATTCTTTTACTCATGCAAAAATACCAGGCCTCTTTCGAATTTTCAATATCCCATTTCATATCGTTGACTAAGACGTACAGAGTCTTAGGAATTTTAAGGAAATAAACTGTGTTTTTAAGTGCCCTCATAAATAAGAATCCCAAGGATTAAGGTCAGGGAAAAAAAAGGAGGCCATGATTTTGACTGTTCACGACCTATTTATTTATTCCTGGCAAATTTTTAAAAATGGCACTTATATAGTACTACGTATAAAAAGTAATACAGATTTTTAAAAATAAGAATATATTATGCACTAGCTTTAATTTAAAGTATAACCAAAACAAATTACTTAAAATAAAGAAATTTATAAAAATACTGTACAATAATTATTTACCAAAATATTTTTAGAGTATTAAGGCAACAGTAGTTATATTTTAGCGATGGTATACTTTTCTATAAATTTCTAATGAAATCTTGTCGTGAGAGACCCTATATATTTTTGCAAGTAAGTACTTAATATTTTAAACTATTTGCAATAGTTTTTTTTTAAATACCACGATGCAGAATTATTGCGGGAAATTAAAGCATGAAATAAAAATTCTCTAAGAAGAATCTCTAAAACTCTGCAACAATAACAATAGTTCTTGTACAACATTGCAAACTTAAGACAGTTCATTGAACTATATAAATGGTCGCTGATCTCTATTTTTTGGCCATACGCATAAGTAGTATTAGTCCGGGAGCTGGAGGGATTAAAATAGAAAATATTAATAGCCTGTACATTCCGTTGGCGACATGTTTGCTAATTCACATTGCCAATACAATAATGTTGAGATTTTTTTAATTCAAGGTAATAATAACCGGCTACAATTAAGCACCGGTGCATTGTCTATTACCTTGGCGGATTTACACATTTGTCGCCAGTAGGCTATTTAAATTTTGCTTCCCCTTCCAAGCTAAACAATCCGATACCCTTGTTCACAATCATATTATTTACAATTTTATTGTCAATTAAATTGTAACTATAATTTGTGTTAGTTCCTTAATTACTGTTTTAACCCAACGATTTTATTTATTTGATATAAGTGACGTGTAAATAGTAAAAAATCTAATTTTTTCTAAATTATTGTTGGCGATAGCCCAATTATTTTAAAAAAACTCAATTAATTAAACACATTTAGACGGTAATTTTGTTAACTACTTTCGAATAATGCCTACATGTCGGACAAAGTTTTGTAAAAAATAAAAGAAGAACCTTTTCTTATGTTTAACAATATTTATTTTATTTTTTGTATATATACGTTTCCTGTAATTTTATGGCATTTTAAAGATTCAATTAATAAATTCCATATTTACTACTATAGGCCTAAGTTGCATTAATACTTTTTAATTCTACTCGCAAAGATTAGAAATTTAAAGCTACTTATAGTTTAAAAACAATATATTTAATTTTCTGGTCACAATACGCCCGATAATGACGAAGAAATTCAATTAATTTACGCGATTTTCTCGTATAAAATGTTCATATTGTTTATTCTATGCACAAAAGAGCTAGGACGTTTAGCTTTTCTTATCTTGAGGTAATTATTTGATAATTTTTTACCCGTTTAAGCAATTTGTCGCTGGTGAACATAAAGCCTGAGAATTCTATATCCAAATTTGATAAACGTTTTGCAAATTCAGTTGGATCTTGAATAAAGATAGACTTTCCAACGATCCAGAATCTGGTTTTCCTGAATAGTCGAGGAAGGCTAAAGTCCTAAATACTACCGTACCATAGTTTGAAATGAAATGAAATAATTTATTAATGTTAGGACGCCATTTGGCGTTTACACACGTCATACAATAAAAATTTAGATATGTATACAAACAATTATTATCAAGAGCCGATAGATCTCTCAAAGAAAAGACCATAAAGGCTGTCTTCTCTTTATTAGAAGAAGCTTGTTGGCCTTAAATCAATCCAGCACTCCGAGAGAGAAAAGTGTCGTCCGCAAAGAGTGTAAAGTTTGCAGAATATACAATATATACCGTACTGTAGGTGTCTTAAGTGAGGTAAGTTGGAGTTTAGTCACACGGGAGGAGGAAAAACATTTGTGGGTAGCAGTTTTCATAGTCTGGACTCTCTACGAAGAGCTCTTTTTTAAACGGAATCAAGAATGTTTAGAGTTGAAGGAGATGATGCCAGTCACCAGACAAGAGAAAAATATTCTAAAGATGGATACATACAGAGTATACAGATTAAAAGAAGATAAATTTATTTGAAGATAGGTTGCAAATGTGACTGCACAGAAAATATTTTTCAGCTTCCACACTTGTAGGTGCTACTGTCAACAGATATTTGTAACACTGATGTATATATAAACCTCCTATAACCTAACTAAACTATGCTCATTAGGTAATTTTTTTAGAATTACGTTAAGAGTATTAGGACCTATCCTAAGTAAAAAACCTCCTATGAAGAATCATGTTATTTCAAACGAAAATCCTTAAGAACAGATTTAAATTTTATCATTTTAGAATTTTTAAGATTGCTATACCATTATCCCGGTATTTTCGGGACTAAAAACATGTTTCCCGGGCTTCAAATACAATTGTTGTTATTGTCGGTAATGCGACCGCCCGATCTGACTTATTATTTTGTTATTAGAAAAGATGTTCCTAACGCAATAATATAAATCGCCTATTAATAACTTTTTCACCTCTTCAGCTCTCGGACTATAAGTAGCATAGATAGATAGATACATATTATAATTCCCGGCATCATTTAGATTTAGATTGTGCGTGATGTAAATTGATTTAAAAAATTAAAATATTTTATTTTGGGGTGAAGATTTTTCTATGGCACGTATTTTATTTTAAATTAAGTTTAGGTAAGGTATTAGGTAAGTAAATATCGACGTCGTTAAACAGTATAAAACAATACAATAATGTTCAAGGGCACAATTGATTTGCATTTCGTAATCTGATATTTTTTATTATCAAAAAATATTGTTTAAGACTCTGTTCCAGTAAAACTATAGAACGAGACGCATAGTCAACTGACCCAATAAGTTTATTGTTAAATAATTTTAAATTACAAATAAATTAATAAATCATTAACCGAGTCCTTTAATCCACCTAAAAGATAAAAATAAAAATTTTAAAAATATATATAGTAGTGACAAATCACATTACCTAGCTTTTTTGGTTTTCGAAAAATTGGCGTTTAAAAATGTTCAAACGATTGTACATTATGCACAGTGTGCGGTTTTATGAGAAAACAAAAGAGTCCATATCTAAAAAATTATTAGATTTATATGAAGGTCTTCATAAACAAAAAAGTGTTTAGAATAAAGATGCATATATTATCTCTTATGTTTACACTCAGCGTGCTTTTAATGTTTTTGAAATAACATTATAAGATAAGTCAACTTTTGCAGCACTTTCGGTAAAGCAGGCAGAAGAAAATTTACGCCATTTCCGGTATAACCGAAAGTGATAGGCAGAAATTATCATATTCAGAAACGGCATCTGATAACACAATACACCATTCTAAATTATGAAAGAGACAATTGACACCGAAATTAAAGAAATGGTATTGAATTTGTTGTTACTTGATATAATTTTAAAAGAATGATTTGAATACATAAATTAAATCTTAATTATTGTTTACATTTAATACACCCTTTTTTATATTAAAAACGGTGTAAAATTTAGTTTTGTAAAAAGCTTTTATTACGTATTATATCTGGAAATTCTATATTTCGGGCCCAAAACTGAAGTGGTCTCATTTGGCGGAAACCCCAAAAAATGTTAGCGGGAAATTTTTTTAGGCTTTAAAAATTGGCAATATTTTTTTAACAAAGCCTACATTGTGATAAAGAAATATAATATGTGATGTGTCCTTAAAAGATCTAGCTTTATGATTTTTTATAATTTTTAAGATTGTGGCTGCTCAAAATGAATCCACTAACAAAGTTTCAAAGAAATATTTTTTATTTTAAAATTTAAAGCCAGGACCGATGCCTAGTGTTGTTAATTGAATGTCCCTATAAAAAACCTACCGAGTGGCTGAAAGGTGTAATTTTTTAAAACTAATTAGATTTCATAAAAAAAATAATTATAAATACCCTATTCGTTTAAATTCCCTTTGCCGGGTAGGCTGTATGTCTATCCATAAGCAATAACTCAATTTTTTACCGATTACCAGCATCTTCTCACTAAATCGATTAAGTGACAAGATTTTTATTTCTCTAGGTAATAAGGGAGTATTTAAAAGAGCTTAATATTTTTCTTAGTTAAAAAACTGTATTGGATATTGCGTTTACTAACTTTTAATTTAAAATCCTCCTTCTACCATAACATTGTATTTAATTGCTGACTTTTTTGCAACAATCCAGTTGCATTTTCCATATTCTATAGTCTTTGTACATAAAAAAACAAGTTATTATTTGGCCATTATAAGGCTCCACCCATAGTAATCAATGTAATAAGTTATATGGTTTGCTTTTTAAAACGACGATATGATGTGACCATCTCAAAAAAGTTGACATATAGGTTTTGCTAGATCCATGGGAAAATATTAACTTTGATGAAAGAAAATAACAAAGTTTAATTGACTTGGAATAAAATTAAACCCACATCCATCAGGTACATAAATTTTTATGTTGTATACACATCTTTCAAAATGGTTTTTGCGTATATTAAATTTACATTATATTTGAGTTTTGGTATTAGTTTTTACTTTAAATTCGATAAAAAAAAACATGCAGACTCTGCTGCCATCATCGTAAAAAATCTTAAAAACCTCGAAAATTTGAATAAAATTGCATTTTTTTGTCCGGAATTAAAATAGTCTAGTCGAGAAGTGTGTGTTGTTAAAAGGCTTCGAAAAATATGAGCCGTAGCTCATTTGACGCAAAATGCAAATCTGAGCCAAAAAAATTGCTATTATTATTAAAAAAAAAAACGAGAAAAAAAACTTTTCGATTTTTAATGATATCTCAAAAACCATGAAAATTGCAAAAAAGATCCTTGAAAAGGAAAAATTACTGATAAAAAAGTCCCAACTTCCGAAAGTTTTATCTCCGTTATTTACAATTTTAATTTAACGCTGAAACCGAGTACGTCACACTAAATACTTTTTTTAAGTTATTTAATATTAATTGAAAAATTCAAACATTACGGTGTATTCAAAACACCTTAAAGAATTTGTTTCCATTAAAAATTTAACTTAAAGTTAGTTTTTCAACAAGTTAGACAATTGTCAATTAACAAAATTATTTCGAACTTTTGTACATTAGAAATGTTAAATAATTGTCGTATAAATTTTCGCTTCGTAAAGCCTTCTTATGTTTATACTTAAAAGATGGCGCCATAAAAGTTTTAAAAAATTTAATTCTTTGTTTATAATAATTTTATAACTTTGACCCCGATTTTTATTTTTTTGTCAAAGTTTGGTTAGCGACCTAAAACCCCCCCATTACGATTTTTCGGTTGTTTTTAGCGGTCGTGTCTGGAAAACCTTCGGAGACGACGTTCGGCCCAGGTTCAAGTACACTAGGTGTACTGACTCTTATTTACAAAGTTATTAAATCTTCCAAAAGCCGTCTTAAAAAATGCATTTTTTTAATGCATTTTTGCATAAATCACAAAGTTGGAACATTTTTACAAAAAAAAAATTGAAAGCGATTGCAAAACACCTCATTTCGATCCATCTTAGTACAAAAAATTCCGAACTTTTGGCCTTTTTAGTGCTTTATTGCCTCGACTAATATAGAACTAATAAATTAGTTTTAATATTTAGGCCTTAGAATATTCTTAACACTAAAAGTTGGTGGGTTATGGTAACTTTTTATATAAAGCAACAATAAAACCAATAGTGCTATCTTAATTTTCTTAAGCCGCGTTTACACCAAAGTATTCAACTAAGTTTTCCTCAAATTGCGGCAATTTGTTACTTTTTCTACAAAATACAGCAACTTTTTCTGTCTTCCACTTGTCGAAAGACAAATCTTCCACTAAATTTTGGTTTCCCACGGAGTGTCGCCGCCTTTACACCAAAGTATTTAACTAAGTTTTCCACAAATTGCGGCAATTTGTTGCTTTTTCTACAAAATACAGCAACTTTTTCTGTCTTCCACTTGTCAAGAGACAAATCTTCCACTTAATTTTAGTTTCCCGCGGAGTGTCGGTAAAGATCAAAGAAAGTTAACAACTAAAAGTGGAAGATTTGTTGCTGCGCGCTTTGCGCAAGCAACCTGTAGAAAACTAGTGGAAAACTAGAGAACTACCACCTAAACCTTTCACGCCAATTCTTTGACAACAACGCTGGCCAGGGCGGCTGCGGGACCCACCACCACTGGACTGACAACAACAGCGATTAAAGACATCATTAAAGAATACTCCCATCGACTGTTTAAAAAAAAATGGGATGGTACTACGAACTGCAACTTTGCAAAAATAATGCTGAGCTATCCAGACAAATCAATAACAAAAAAAAAACCTTATGATGTCCAGAAGGAACCTCCGAACACTAACGGGTGTTCTAACTGGCCACTGCGGGTATAACACCCTTCCATCGCGACCGATCGGTCTATTTTATATTTCTTCCACCAGGTCCAGACTCCTAATAAATCTGATGATCCTGTTGGGAAAGAGATCTTTTACCTCCCCCGGCAACAAGGTGTCATTGCCGAGGATTGCGACTGAGGTCTAGGTGCAGTGGTACATTACCACCCTCTGAACATTCAGATCAGAACATCAGAACTTGTTTCTCTAAATGTGAGAAGAGCAACTTTTAGCTTTCTACAAAAAATCTTCCACTTGTTGCGCTAATTTAAGAAAAACTTTTAGTTGACAACTTTTAGTTTCCTACAAACAATTTTTTGTCAACTTTAAGTTGTCAACTTTGAAACATTTTTACCCTTAAAAGGACAAATTATTGGGTAAATGTGCTGGTTGGGATTCATATACTAAGTAAATAATAATTATTTTATTAATATGTTTTCCTTTTGTTAGTAGGTATTTTAACCTCTGAGGTTATCGTACAATAATAGCTGCTAATTATCCAATTTTTTATCTTGAATTACCTAAACCTGAAACTATTTATTCCAAGGTATAAAATTTGCATAAAATTGCTCGCAAAGGTATAAATAAGTTTCCGTAATACTGGTTTATAAATCTCGGGCCGAAATTATATTCACTGGATATTAAGTTGAACGAGTTCCGACAGCTTATTTAAAATATTGGTTACGAACGCGTATATGCTCGGTGCATACTCATCCAAGAATGCGTGAATTACTTTTCGCAGGGTAGTAACGAGCGCCTGGGATTTTTGTTTCATTTTTCTTGTAGTTTTCGTGTTGTATAAAACTGGTTAACATTTAAGCGTAATAGGCAAGAAGGTGTTAATGATAGCCCTTCGGCGATGTTGTATTAATAGTATTTATAAATGAGGCAATTTTGATAAAATCGTTTAACTTTTTTTTAGTTATAGGGAATAACAAAAGAAGCAAGTAAAGATTTTAATGGGTAAACAGTTTCAAGAGTACCTACTTTATCCTTTTAAAAAATATAGCTGTCTTTTTTTGCTGGCCTTAAAAAAATTTTTTTTCTTCAAACGTCAGTAAATCCCAGGACTATATACTAAAGGACTGCTCAGTTTGCCGAATTTGTCTGCCTAGGTCAAACTCGCTTTGACGTCACCACCGGTGCTGGCTAGTGCAGGGATATCAACACAAAACATCGATGTTGATCTCTCAATCATTCAAAAAATTAATATTTTATTTTTGGAGCTAGAAAAATATGGTTTAATTTTTTTTATAGTATTAAATATTGAAAGGTAATCATTGATGTCCACATCGATGTTTGCGTCATCTAACATCGATGTTAAAAACATCGAACATCGGTAACAAAACATCGATAAACGTCGCCCAGCATTACTTAGCACCGGTGTTGACGTCACAGCCGCTACCCGCTTCTCCCAAATTTTCCAACGTACGTTAAATGGAACCTAGCAGTCCTTTAGTATATAGTCGTTGAGTAAATCTATCATTACTCGACTGTGTAGGCGACCGCAAAGTTTTATTTTTTCTCCGCCGGAGCTTTACTTTTTACTTTCGCCGGCGGAGGAAAAAGTGTTATCTTATCAACATAGATACAAAAAAACAACCAAACATGCGTCAACAACTTAATACTTATTAAACAAAAAACACATTTAAAATTTTTATTTATTACTCAATTGAACAAATTGGTTATTATTTAATTGACCTTACTTAATAACTGCTTATCAATACGGAATTAAACCAGAATGGGATACGCAATTTAAAAAAAAATATTATTAACACTGTCCACTAACAGCTTTTTGTTACATTACCATAGCATCTATTTGTCGACACGGTCTAAGCCACCTTGCGAACCCACTTATATCCAATAATTGTTACTATTGAAAAGAGATGTTTTTGTATTAATTTGTCGACGGTTGAAGAAAAAACAGCATATTTAATTTGAAGGAAAAGTAACTTTTTATGGCTTCTCTATTACCAGCCACACTTCGTTTGGCTGTTTAACACGAGCGCCCCATGAAAAGAATCACTTTTCCTCCATATAAAATAATATACTATTTTAATCTTTTTATTTTATGGTACCTAAAAATAATATTGATTTTATTTCTGTCGCATGTGCCAGTCAACCTATTGGTCCTTCCAACAGTTTCTCAATCGATCACACTATCGCTTCATTAGGTTTCTAGCTTTAACATTTTCTTTCAGAAAATCAAAACTCTATACTTGTAACTAGGAACTGACTATGTGTGGTTTTTAAATGTTCTTTTAATTATTAATTCTTTATTGGGGGCATTTTTAAGACGTTTTTTAAGGTAAAATTTCTTTATTGTAGGCAAGAATGGGCTACTTCTAACTGCAACAACAACCAACTGGTGTCTACGCTAGTTTGGGATATAACGACATAAAAAGTCAGGTTGGTGACAACATCTTAAACCTAAGAACAGACCAGGTGATTTCCCAATACTCACTTGATAAAAAACTTTAAGGTAAAAATTCCAAATCGAAGTGAATGGCAACAACCCGATCTCCCCAGTACGTTTTAAGATATCACCTGGTACACGAATGAATTCAAAACCGAGCAGGGAACTGGAGCAATTGTGTGCAGTGAAATGTGGAACTCACAATTCTTCATTCCAGTAGGAACACACATTTCTGTATTTCAAACGAAAATATATGCTTAACTGCAACTGTGCAAAAGAAAACACCTCCTGTTAAAAATAGGCGGATCTGCATAATAATAGACAGCCAGGCATCACAAAGGGCACTAATAAACACCAAGGTAACGTCCAAGCTGTCCTGTTCCCATAGCGACTTTAATCGACAAGCTTTAAGTAGTAAACTAACTTTGCTAATAGAGATATACAAGATTCATGCTTAAAAACTTTATTTTTTAAACTACAAACACTTACCAACTTTTATTTTATTTTTAAGTATCTAAAGTATTCACCACTTTATACCTTTAATGTCGATTAATTACCTCCAACAATATTTCCAAAATTAACGATTATTTTTCTATGAAATTAAAATACAATTAAAAAATTTAATAAAACTCATTTAACAACTACTTGTTTAAACACTGAATAATCCTTAAAAATGCAACAAAAACAAATTTAATTTATGTCAGACAATTTAAAGAAAAAATGTGCTGTTGCTTTTTATATTTTTTGTTTAAATATAACAAGCATATAGCAGATTGCAATTATTTGAATACATTGTAGTAGATAATTGAGATATAATTTCCCATTATCGGTTATTTAAACTTGATTTAGACCTGATCGTTATATTATTATAAATTTATACCTACCTGTAAAACATGCTTATTAGTCATTGTGTGCAATGCTAAAGAACCTAAAACAAATTTCCATTAAAATAAAAAAAATACTGAAATAAATATTTCACTCACAATAAATTAAAAAATTTGATCACAAAACCATTAGTATGGCAAAGTGGCAAAAATTAATATAAATTAAAATTATCTAAGCAGTAATTTAAAAAAATGTTGCGAAAACTTTTTAAAAATTAATTTAGGTTCTGATTTGGACCCAAAAATATTTTTAGCCTTTCTACTTATCAATAATGTTATTGTAAGTACTATTTAATTTACTTTTTTAGGGTTATTGATAGATAACGTCTATAATTCTTTTTAAAACTGTCTATGTTCATATTTTTTTTTACATCTTGTAACCAAGAAGAAATCTTAAGGCAGACTTACATTGTGCAATTATTTTTGCGAATCTGTTGCACGCATCAATTCTTGCCTCGTGTAATCTTGCTAGACCATCGAGTCACGCTGCGTGAGGGCGATAGCAGAGCAAGGCCACACTCAGACGGTGTTTGGCTCTGCTGCCTCAAGCCGTGTGGACTGGATTGGCGACATAATTAATCAAAAGCAATCAAATAGTTTGATTGAAAAATATAAAAATCCTGCCATTTTGTGAGACACTATAGGCAAGAATTATGATAATAAAAACAAACGTGAAGATTCTTGGAGAGAGATAAGTGCAGCATAAGGTCTATTAACTCCAATATAAAGAAATAAAATAAAATTAAGATACCATAGCGAAGGGTGGTTAAGGAAAAACAAAGGTTATTGGACCAGGTAAGAAATATTTGGTATTACTTTAAATGGGTATTTATTCTAGAAGCTCAAATTTTGGGCGTTTTTTGACGGTCGATCAAAAAAAGCAATATTTTCGTTATCCATTTTTAAACATTTATTTATTTATATCTTAAGAATTTACGAAAAAAAAATTTAAAAATTAAAAATGACATATTCTTTATTAGTACAAATGTCATTATGGCAGGAACCAAGCAAATGGCGATTTTTCAAAGAAAAAGTTAGGTTTCTTTCAGTTATTTTTTAACTTTTCCGAATTTTTAAAAATAGTAAAAATTGAAAATTCTGCTTTTTGGTTCCTGTCATAGAGGAATATATACAAAAAATGCATGCGAACATTCTAGAAAATCGGTCAATTAGAACTTGAGATTTTGTGACAAACGTTTCGAAAAAAGTGGTTTTAAGAAAAACGCTTTTAAAGGTTAAGTTAAGTTTCAAGGCCCCCACAGACCTCGTTCTATTTAAGCAGTTTTAACATTGCCAGTTTGTGGGCGAAAACCGAACATAACACCGTCAGTGAAAAATTCTGGCAGCGTTTTAGAACTTAATCGTCGATTCGTCCATCTTTATTTAAAAACAAAGTGTGTGGTGCAGAACGTCTTTAATCGTCATTCCTGTGACAAATAAACACGCTTCATTTATGTTTTTTGGTGTACGACTGCATATTTCGGCGATTAAGACGGTTTAAAATTAATTTAAGTGCTTTTGGCGATCAAGACCGTTTAAAAATTAAATTAGGTGAAGGGAAATAAAAGTTTTAGTCGCCCGACTAAGCAGTGTTAATCGGCGATTAACAAGGATAAAAAGAACGATAGTCTGTGGGGCCCTTTAGAAGTCTTAAAGATAGAACAGTACATATAAATTACATTTCTTTATTCAGCGATACTAGCTGCATATATCGGGCCTTCTTTCACCTCAAGTTAAATATTTAACGAATTTCTCTCCGAAATACGAGAACTTTCTTTTTTGGAGCACTTGAAGCTCGAAACTCAGAACTTTAGATTCTAGATATAATTCGAATTTTGAAAAATCCTTTTAAGGAGATTTGTAAATATCTAAACTACCGAAATATGAAAAAAAAAGTTCGATTTTTTTTGGCTTTCTGAAATAAAATACCCCCTTTAACAATAATAAACATAGATATACAAAGTATATCTATGTTTTTTTATAGGTTGGAAGGATATTTATAAATCAAAATGGTTCTTTTGGAATAAGTCTTAAAATTGTACTGCTCAACACCCTGTAGACTTGAGTGTAAATCCCCCGTTGCTCGAAACCTCATCGTAATTTTAAGCCTTTTCCTTATAGTTATCGTTCCCTCATGTTAGTATCCATTTTCAGATAATCCAAATTCTCTTGCGTCAATAGTTCTAACAGTATTGTCTATTAATTTAAAGGTCATATTTTTCTTTCGAGTATTTTCACAGAGCTGTATTTATCAATGTGATTTAAGTTAATCAGAATGTGTTCAATAACCAAAAAACTGTCTAAGAAAACCCGTTTTCCCAAGCCTTTTAGTTTACAGAATCCGTCTCTGAATTAGTTTCGAGTTACGATATATCCCTAGCATAATATCAGAATTCAGCGTTAATGCGTGATACAGCAGCAATCCATATTTCAAAAGAAGTTTAAAAATCACTGCCTAATGAATAGGATATAATACAACTACGTATCCATGGCAAGTAAAATCAAGTGTAATTACGTAGTTGCTTATTATAGAGACGAGAAATCTGCACAGTGTGTTGCTAGTAATTAGCTTTTTGCCTTATTTTTCCCTTTCATTATATAATTTTAATTTTTTTATAATTGAAACGTGCGTTATTTCAAAGCCTACAAGAAATTTTTTGTTTAAAACAATGAACAATACAATTAAAATAAGGTATTTTTTTGGTTTATGTTGTTATAAAATTATTTTCCCAATAATTTTAATAAAAATATTACTACCAAACATTTGGTATACATCAACCCTCATTATAAAGTAACATATACCATCGGATAATGGAAGATTCCCTGACCAAAAATATAATTAACATGTTATATAAACATAGGTCCAAAACAGCCCCATTTTTAAGATACAGAGTATAAAATAAAACTTTTCGAAGTTGGAATTTTCCATTTATATTTAAATTGAGTTTTTATATTGAAATGAAACTTGGCCCAATTAAAACATTGACTGAAATACATCTTCTGATAATAAACTTTTGCTATTATTATGGACCTACGAAGACGTACCAATTTTTATTTTTATTTTCAGCACAAATCTCGACTCCGATCTCGGAATTCTGACTATATATCGGAATTTTGACTTATATCTTGGAATTCCGACTTAGATCTCGGAATTTAGACCTAGAGATCTAAGTCGAAATGCCGAGATAAAAGTCGAAATTCCGAGATCTAAGTCGGAATTCCGAGATTCAAGTCGAAATTCGGAGATAAAAGTCGGAATTCCGAGATCTAAGTCGGAATTCCGAGATTCAAGTCGAAATTCGGAGATAAAAGTCGGAATTCCGAGATCTAAGTCGGAATTTCAAGATACAAGTCGAAATTCGGAGATAAAAATTAAAATTTCAACATCTAAGTCGAAATTCCGAGATCTAAGTCGAAATGCCGAGATAAAAATCGGAATTTAAAGATCTATGTCGGAATTTCGAGATTCAAGTCAAAATTCGGAGATAAAAGTCGGAATTCCAAAATCTAAGTTGGAATTCAGAAATTCAAGTCGGAATATCAAGATAAAAATCAGAATTCCGAGATCCAAGTCGGAATTCCGAGATAAAAGTCGGAAATCCGAGATCTAAGTGGGAATTCCGAGATCCGAGTCAAAATTCGCAGATAAAAGTCGGAATTCTGAGATCTAAGTTGGAATTTAGAAATCCAAGTCGAAATTTCACGATGAAAGACAGAATTCCGAGATCCAAGTCGGAATTCAGAGATAAAAGTCGGAATTCCGAGATCTAAGTCGGAATTCCCAGGATCTAAGTCAGAATTCCGAGATCCAAGTCGAAATTCCGAGATAAAACTCGGAATTTCCAGATAAGTTGGAATTTAGAAATCCTAGTCGGAGTTTCGAGATAAAAGTCAGAATTCAGAGATCTATGTCGGAATTTCGAGATCCAAGTCGGAATTACGAGATAAAAGTCGAAATTCCGAGATCTAAGTCGGAATTTCAAGATCTAAGTCGGAATTCCGAGATCTAAATCGGAATTCCGAGATATAGGTTGGAATTCCGAGATAAAAGTCAAAATTCTCCGAGATCTAATTGTAAGTCAGAATTTGTACTAAAAATAAAAATATATATTGATGTGGCCCTTGTACGCTTTCGTATGGACCAGTGGCGTAGCAATTTTATTAATCTTTTTAACATTATATCGTCACAACTTTTTTGATATTAACATTATTAACAATTTGGTATATGATTCTTATGATCTGCTTAGTTTTACATAAAAAAGGTGCAAACTTGCATAGTACAAAAAAGGTAATATTGTAAATTGTTTGAACGATATAAAATATTTTAATATATTGGTATGATAATGGCAACAGCACCCTGACTACATAACTTTTTTGAAGACAAAGCATCCTTTGATTTGTGGATCTGTTCTAAAGTTACCAAATGAGCTCTTTCCAAAGGAACACATACTAGTCTCATAAATTATGAGAATTAAAATGTGTTTACTTTTAACTGCTTTAAGCAAAAAGAAATCAGTATTTTACATAAATTATTTAAAAATCGTTTTTCACCAACATTTTTTTTCATATTTCTTTAAAAAGTTTTATTCAGTATCTCGATCTCTAGATTAACGATTATATACCATTAAAAAATTTTTCGCGAAAAAAAAATGTTTCTTGAAATATTAATTTAGGTTATGTTATTTGCTTTTTTTAAAGACAAATCCTAATCTTTAAGTAGTAATAACGTAATTTTAACTAACAGAGAATCATGAAGATACGTTTAACAAGATAAGTTCGTGCTTATATTTGACCCCTTACTGTTAAATGGCTGCGTTTGGCGTCAGTAATTGCCTGTAACATCACTTTTGTAACTATTTTTTCCTCTTATTTTAGTGTTTTTTTTTTATCTTGGTACAATCCACGGAGGCTGAAGGCCTAAATTTGAAGAAGATGGAAATCTTCCGCGGGTAGCAGGTTCCATAGTCTGAACACTTTACGGATAAAAGGACGAACAAAGTGGAAAGAGTGACTGTGAAAGAATGCATAAAAGTGGCACTACGTTTTGCCCTGTTGGGAGCTGCTAGAGGAGGAATTATACTGGCCAACTTCTTAAAGCAGAAGCCGTAAAAATACCTACAAAGAGCGTCAGATCCCTACGCCCTTCGGTGTGCAAGAAAAGGAATCATTTCTGTAAGCGTGAAATCATTAATAAGACAAACAGATCTTCGTTAAATATAATCAAATAATGCTAACAGTTGTAGAAGACGCCATTCACCAGGCATGGAAACAATGTTCTATGCAGGGTCCGATTTGAGATACATAAAGAGTATACAGATTAGAAGGAAGAAAATACTTCCTGACTCAAAAGAGGAATCCAAACTTTCTTAAAGTTGCTTTTCAAAAGTAACGTCATCAAGATAAAATGACTCTTTGTTCTACAGAACTTGGCAGCTCATATGTAACATGGATAAGCATTGACGGACTTTTTTCACGACAGCGAAGATGGCCGTGTTTTGGAGGCAATAAATTAAACAAGATTTTTGGCGCTCAAGGACTCATTCCAATTGTGTGAAACAAAGAAAAGAAGAATTGCTGTGGATGATTTGTAACGGAATCCATACTGTCTGTCACGTAAAATTTTGTTTATTTTTTTAAATACTTTAAGTTTGGGAATTAATGTATTTTTCCTTTACCTTACAAACAACCGAAAGAAGGGATATGGGTCTATACTTAAAAGGAAGAGTTAGTCCAGGGAAAATAAATCGGAAATTTTTAAGGCCAGCAGATATCGAGATGTGATTTTTTGTATTGTGTTTAGAAAGCTCCCAGGAAAAAAGTCTATATGGTGTGGTTATGTCATTTTGTGAAAAATGCATTCTGGTGCAATAAATGCATTTTGCAATTGCATAATTACTTGCAATATTATAAGCTCGAAAAAATAACTCGAAAATCGATACTTAGGGGTTTTCGGGGATGTAGAATTCAATTCTGGCATTAGAATTACCCGGGAGCGCTCGGGGGTAAGTCTGCGAGGTGCCCGGGGTGATTGGGGGAAAATTGCAGCGTCCATGAAAATCAGTCAAAAATAGTAACTTAAGGGTTTTTGGGCATGCCGAATTTAATTCTGGCCTCAGATTTACCCGAGGTAAAAATTATAAAAAATTTAATTTATAATGAAATTATATTACACATACTATAAAAGCAATTGCTTTGGAAATCTTTTTTGCCCCGAAACTGGAATTGAAAAAGGCGCCAAAGATATCAATAGAGAAGAGTATCGTTACCGTGGGGACCGGCGTGAACAGAAATTTCCAATTAACCAAAAAAGCACTTTCAACTAGGCCGTGATAGTGACGAGGAAGAAGATGAAGAAGGGGAAGAAGAAGATGTTTAGTATTTTATTAGGTTAGAAATTAAACTGTATGTTGGATAATTCAATATTAATGAAATGTACAATTTATTATTTAAATAAAGTATTATTTTCATAATTTGTGATTTTTTACTTCCTTCATTACCTTTCCCCGCAGAGTCACGCCCAAGCGCCCCCGGGTAATTCTAATGCCAGAATTGAATTCGGCATCCCCAAAAATCCCCAAGTAACGATTTTTTAAGCAATTTTTCCAAATTTCCAGTCGTTCTTATAATATTGCAAGTAATTATGCCATTGCAAAATGCATTTATGCACCATAATGCATTTTTCGAAAAATGGCTTAACCACACCTGATAAACTTTTTTTCTGAGAGCTTTCTGAACACAACGCAAAAAACCGCATCTCGATATCTGCTGACCTTAAAAGTGTCTTTATTTCGGTCGATTTTGATCTCAATGCCTTGGACTAACTTTTAATTTTTTTCTTGGGGACTGTCCGGAAAAATGCCCATATAGTAAAAAGGCGTGTTAAGATGGGTGCAAGCTCAAAAGCATATTTTTTATTAAGAAAAAAGAGGATACGCTTGATCTGTTTGACCTTAAACATAATATCGAACATGTTGGAAAAAAAATTAACAGAAGGATCAAGAGTAGAACTGGCATTAAATTAATTATATCGTAAAAGCAAAGTTGTAGCGTAGGTGGTCGATAGACCTATGAATAAAATACTGATTCTTACTCGTTCTGTTTATTTTTATTAACTATAATATGATTGTTTTATTATTAAACTTTATAAAATATGATGTGTAAATAAAAATAAATAAAACTCTATAGGCAAAAACAAGGACAAATTGCCTAAAAAGATACACAAAAAATAACAAAAAATGTTTTTTGTCTACTTTGCGCCCATAAGCACTTTATTACACCGAAGTGTTCGTAGACACGATAAAACTTTAATAGTTTTGTAACCCTTTCAAAGGGGTGGGCTTAAAAACTCTCACATAAAAAACGGGGGTAATCATTTTTTATCATATTTTTTGTCTTTGTAAAAAAGCTGAAAGTTATCAATTACCATTTTTTGTTGAGATAACCATGGGCACGATCACTCCCTAATAAAAAATGGGTATTGCAGGTACCGTTGTAAAAACAACCCTATTTTTTATACCTAAAAAATGTCAATAAACCATTTAGACTTTTTATTGCGTTCGGTTCCACCTAATTTTGCCTAAAATTGCAGACTTGCGAATCATTCTTTTTACTGGTTTATTGTGGCTTTATTGCTTTTTTTTTGCTACGGGAGCGTCTAGTGATAATAAAACTCGATCTTTTTTAAAAAGGTTCTGCAATACGATTTCTAAGTGACCTTAAATTTCTCAAAAACGAATAATGTTTCCTAATATTTAAAAAAGTCGAAAGGAAAATAATGTTGTAGCACATTTGGGTCGGAAGGTACCAACTTATTCTTGGAGCATTCGTTTGTAGGTATCGTAAAAAAATGACGGCACACTCTGTCAGAGCTGTCATAAATAAATTAAAATAATTTCTTTGGGTTGACGCGACAATTTGTAGCTATATATCTACTTTTTAGTACATATTACAGAAAATTAAGCTGTGGGTAAAGAAAGTTAAACAAATTATTATTTATGACTACTTTCAAAAATCTATTTGCAAAAAAAGGTTTGATAGGAAAACACTACGATTTACTTTTAAATTTCAAATTCCCGCCTGGCGTCGCTTGTGACGTCATGTCTCTGCAAACAGTTGTTGGTGCCTAAAAATGAATTACCTTTTATTTTATTTAAACAGTAAATTTTTAAATGAATAAATTAAAAGCAATAATCAGCCCCGTCACTGCTCACCTCGACCGCATCTGAATTGACAACTCCCCTGCGATACGACATCGTCCGAGACGACGATTAATTAAATAACAATGTCAACATAGTTTTGTTTCTAGAATATTAGCTTTTGTTTTATAGCCTACCGTGATTTAAAGTAATAAAGTTTAAATAAATCGCCAAGAAAACCATTATAATCCATGGTTTGTTATATTTTTAAAAAAGAAGTTAATATTCTATCTAAATAAATTAAAATGTACAGGATGTTTTATTTAAGGAAATGAGGTTAGGTCTAATAACTGTTTTAATTGACCCCGATACTTATCCTGAAAATCATGCAGATTATTTAAAAATCATTATAAATAAACTTTGGTATAAAACATTTTTCTGTATTTTTTTTTAACTAAGAAAATATGTGGTCATTCTGAATATGACATTTTTTTATTTTTCCTAGTTTCTCTTAAGCAAGCAAAAAGTTTCAATAAATTACAGATTTTAATAACATAATATCTAGATTTAGCTTATCCCGAAGTGCATATTTATAATTAAAGTCGATTTTATGGATTTTAGTCTTAATATCTAACTATAAAAAGTGTTTACACATATAAGAATTCTAGTAAAATTTATCGCAAAAAATTATCACTAAAATGCTAATGAAAATTTTCCTAGGATTTTTGGCAATAGTACATTCACTTGTGTTTGATACTTACAAAATATTTCAGTAGAATTATTGTCAGAATTCATGTAATGCTTAGCCGCACAAATGCTTATAACAGCTGTTGGATTAGTCTAACATAACCTAGAAAGGCAGAGGGTTAATTAATTAAAAAAAGGTTTTGTGTTCTTTAAATTATTTCAGATAAATAAATAATTTTTGCAGGGTAATCACAACATATTGGTATCACAGGTGTTACAGCATAACTAAGAAAAAGCAGCACGATATCATGAATTGACGGGAAAGTACAGTAATTTTTTCGTGCAGGTTTAGCCACCATTTTGCTGGGATATGATCTGTCTTCTTCATTTGAGTTATAATCGTTTCGTGGGCGTTTCTTTCGTGTTTTGTGCTTTAAAATATCACAGGCGCCGCCAGGAAGAGATCGTACTGCCTGTTAATTATGCTATGCAACAAGTAAATGTTACATGGTTAGCTAGCAAAAATTTGTTATTAGATAACCAGGATTTTTTACTATTAAGGCCTCCACAAACCTCGTTCTGTTTAAGCAGTTTTAATCGTGGCGATCAAAGGGGTCGATTAACATTGCCAGTTTGTGGGCGAAAACTGAACATAACACGGTCGGTAAAAATTTCTGGCCGCGCTTGAAATCTTAATCGTCGATTCGTCCGTCTTTATTTAAAAACGAAGTGTGTGGTGCAAAACGTTTTTAATCGTCGGTGAACGACTGCAGCTTTCGGCTATTAAGACGGTGTAAAATTAAATTATGTGTAAGGAAAGAAAAGTTTGAATAGTCCGATTGAACAGTCTTAATCGGTGATTAAGAAGGTTAAAAAGAACGATAGACTGTGGGGCCCTTTAGGTGTGTCAACAGTTAGCTGGTTCCTTTTTACTTTATAAAATAATTCTAATGACATTGCGGAACCCAAAAAAAGTTCTGCGTCGATTTTTACGTCAATTTTCGAAAATATAAACCATGTTAAATATTTTTATTGCGAAAATTCTAGTAAGAATTATTGACCGTGTAATACACAAAATAATTGTTGTGTAAATTTTCGGCACAATTATGGCAATAATTTTCGAAATAATTTTTGTATGTGTAAAACGGTTCTTAGACAATATTATGTTTTATTACCACTAATATCTAAGATCTTCATTGTTTTTATTTGTTTTGGTTAGTGATTGTTTTTATTTGTTTTGGTTAGTGATGTATCCCCAACTGTTTTTGAGTGATCACTTGAAAACGGTTCGAAATACATCACTCACCGAGATGTTGTGTATCAATTAACAAATAAAGACACTAAAGATCTTAGATTTTAATGGTATTGATATCTAACTATAAGGTTTAAATAATTATAAATGTACTTACAAAAAGCTTTCATATTTGAATGCTACCGATCATCGCCTTCTTTACGCAAGGAACTCTCCTATCGTCAAAAAATTAACTTTCAGCAAATAAGACCCATTTGCTTGAATAAGTCCTTGTTTCATGATTTAATGAAATTCGGGATTTTTTTTTTGGTTACTCGAAACTAGGCAATTTATCTTCCGAAACTACAAAGTACCTAATAAAAGATGATAAACAGTGAATAGTTTGTTGAAATACTAACAACACATAATGACGTTTAGACATACGTGCCGTAATTCGCTCTGATTGGTGTTTAACTTATCAAGACGAACTACAACATTTTGTAGTTAAATTTTATAAAAAATAAAAAAAGTATTTAATAAATTGTGAAAATAAAAACGTCTTTTATAATCCATAAAATCCATTTCATATTAATAATACAAAATATTAGTAGTTTTTGGTTATTTTCATCAGGCCTATTAAAAATTTGGGTCTTACAACACAACGTAAGTCATTCTTTCCCTCAGTGCTATCCATAGTTTTAAATAATACGGTTTTTTTAGAGCAGATTTTAAAAACTTAATATGTTATTTTAGTTTATTTATTTTGTCTGTATTAATTGCTGTACTTAAAAATAAGAATATTTCCATCATATAAACCATTACTAACTCTAAAGTTTACTTTTTTCCAAAATAAGTATACTTAGTGTAAAAAATATAAACGCCAATTTATGAACCTATAATATATTTTAATAATTATATGATCATATGTATAGCTGATAAGATGTAGTTATGGATGGTTATATTGGATGAATTGGGTAAACGAATGGGCAAATAAATGACATTTTGCTTTGTAAAATTTTATCTTAGGTAAGATAACAAGTGTCTTTTTGTTTATTAAATATATTTTTTTATTTTTACAATAACTTGTTTATTTGGAAACTAAACGAGGATGTAGACATGTTGATTATAATTATATCCCAAGAGCGTTACATCGAACATGGCCAAATTTACAAATAACAATTTAACAAAATTTTAATTTTTAAATAAAGTTTGACTGTTAATTAAAATATTCAATCAATTATAGAAACGATAAACTGAGGTTTATTAGTTCAATTATTAACAATTTTAGTAATACACATACACACAAGATCCTTATGTGTGGACGAATATTATTATTACCCAATCGTCCACACATGTGTGGACAAATGGTAGAAAATATTACTTGTCCACTGTGTGGACAATATAAAGGCCATTTTGTAATGCATTTTAAAATTAAAATGCACTTTTTTTTAAAGTTTTGAACTTAGGATTTTGTAACTATAGACCTAATTTTCAACTTAAATAATTTTTACACACTATACAGTGTGTCTACTTAAGTTGGAACCATATAGAAACCTTTTTTATTATTAAGTTTACGAAAAAAAGTTATTTATTATAAAAAGTTCTGCATGGTCCAAAACTTAAAATGCAACCATTAGATATCAATTTTTTTAAGCCATATACGAGGTTTATCAAAAAATAGGAATTTTACTCAAGAGTAAAGTACAGGGATTTCCCGTATAATTGCGCACCCCTTTAAAATCTTTATTTTTATAGATAGAAAAAAATAGTTTATATGAAACATATACAACCCAAAGTTTGGCAAAGTTAAGTCGCGTTAGCCATGGTTCGTCTTGGAAACCAAACAAAAATATAAATATTTGACGAAGTCAATTTTGGGTTGTATCCATGGCTAACTATGGCTTATAAGAACATGATTTTAAATTCAAATATACTTGCAATCGTTTATCCGAACATAGATAAGTTATTTATATATATATATTATATATATTATATGTATATATATATATATATATATATATATTATATATATATATATATATATATATATATATATATATATATATATATTATATATATTTGAAAAGAGGAAGATTAGCAGAATTTGAATTTTCAATCATATACAGGGTGTTCCATTTAAAATAGCGAAGTTGATAGTGATTTGTTAATTTTCCGATCATCATTTGTTTTTCTATCTTACACCATGAAAATCTTCATGAAAAATCCTGCAACTTTCATATAAACTATTTTTTTCTATCAATAAAAATAAAGATTTTAAAGGGGTGCGCAATTATACGGGAAAACCCTGTATCTTTATTTATTAAAAATACACAAAAATGTTATAAAATAAAATTATTTTAAATTAAAATTTATATTTAAATATGCAATTACATCTATTTAGCATAAAAATTTTGAATTGGTGATTATTCACTAATAATTTTTTATTTTTTCTATTTTCCTTCATGATTTAGTAAATTTGCCATTTTTAATGTAATTTTACAAATACAAACTTACTCTGAGACACAATGTCAAATATTTCTTGTCAGTGCATCCTAGATTATGTTAAATTGTATCAAGCCAGAACAATTAATACGGAATTATTAGTAAATAACCACCAATCGTAAATTTTTATGCTAAATAGCTGTAATTGCATATTTAAATATAACTTTTAATTCAAAATATCTTTACTTTATAACATTCTTTTGTATTGTAAAAAATAAAGGTACTTTTCTCTTAAGTAAAATTCATATTTTTTGACAAACCTCGTATACGGCTTAAAAAAATTGATATCTAATGGTTGCATTTTAGGTTTTGAACCATGCAAAACTTTTCATAGAGAATAACTTTTTTTCGTAAACTTAATAATAAAAAAGTTTTCCATACGGTTCCAACTTAAGTAGACACACTGTATAAGTCAAAAATAAAACTATTTTTTAAAGTATTTTTATGAATTTATTATTAGCATAAACGCCTTTTAAGATAGCTACCAATAACTAAAAAAGGTAAAGAACTTTTGGGCTTTTATTGCTCCTGGCACAATGTAAGTTTGCCTAAAATTGCAGTCGTGCGAATCATTCTTGCTAGTGTTTTATTGCTTTTTGACTAAGAAAACCGCCTGGTAATAATAAAACTTGATCCATTTTTTAAATGGTAAGCCATAAAGCATAAAAAGCTAACTGCATTATTTTTATATAAAACAGGTGTCTTTAGATTCAGACAAAACTTTATTCACATACGAATGGTCGGCTTTCATATGCAACACACTGATCCAAGTTAAAATAAGATAAGCGTATATGGCTAACATGCTTAAAAAACCTAATTTTAGAATTAAAAAAAAATGGAAAATAAAGCTAAAAGTAAAATAAGTTTTATTTTAAAAGCAAAACTAGCAAAAACAATATAATTGAAAATTAAATCTGCTTCTGCAACTTACCCTTTAAAGCGTTTTTGATATAAAAATATAAAGTTTGTTCCAAACATACAAAAAAAAACTGTGATTGTTCGGTCACGCATAAGCTCAGTCAAATAAACCATCGTGGTTTATTTGACTAGGCTTGCGCGTGCCCGTCCAATAAACGTTTTTTTGCGGGGTTAAAACAAAATTCCAATTAACTGTTTTAATTATTTTAGGTAGGGTTTCTTTTTAAAAAATTATTAATATTTTGTTATTTTAATGTATTTAAAAAAACGTGAAATAATGCATCTGTTTGTACCAACTAACGTTAAACTAAAAATGTACTATAGTTTTTTCTGTTTTAAAAATATCTTGGCTAATTAAAAAGTTATTTTTTTGCATGTTCTTTATTAAGATATTTAAAAATAAAATTAAACCAGTTAACTAAATTATGAAAAGAAAGTGTGTAAAAGTGAAATAACCCATTTTAGATCTATTTATATACAAAAAGTAAACGATATTAGAAATTAAGCATTCTGACATGTTTTTCATTAATTTTTAGACAACTGGTGGTTTTATGATTTATTCTATTTATTGTGCCCTTTTAAAAATCGTATATAATACGTCCTTTAACATACATTTCACCTAAAAATTACTCTTGGTAAAAAAATATGTAAGCAAAATTAACTTTATTTTAGTTTATAATATTTAAAAATTAAAATAAACAAATGATTTTTAAATCAAATTTCATTTAGGAGCTAAAAAATAAGCAACAATTATTGGTTAATTATTCCTAAAATATAACCGTTATTTTGAGTTTATAAATACCTTATATTAATTTACTGTAAAATATTTATTTATATAAAAAATTGCTTATTGTAATTATTCCTAATTTAATTTTAAAATTAAATAAATGATTAACAATTACTTTTCCTATATGACGCATTAAAAAATGACCCAAATATTTCTGCGAATCAAAAAATACATGGTAAATGTTACTTAATAAACGGATTTCCTCATTCCTTTTTGTAAGTTCAAATAAATACAAAACATTTAATACGTCGAATCACGCCATATAAACAGAAGAGAAACTCCTATCTTAGATGCAAATTGAAATTTTTGATTAGTAACATACATAATTATTTACGTTCTTTTTCGAGAACTAAAAATTAAAAAAAAACTAATTGGATTTGTCATAGCGGATGTCAAAATATTACTTTTAGGTGTCCGTTTGTTTCAAAACAATTTAAAATTTAAAAAATTACGTCACGCTTGTCATAGACGTCTGCCCGTCACACCCTTAAGCTGGGTTTTCACTGGGCGAAAATACATCGCGCAGTTGAGTCCTCCTGGTTCATTTTGAAGCTTTAAATATGTGTGCGTTTACACGAAACGAAACAAACAACGGAAAACACTTTGATTCACACCCAAAAACCGACTAGCATTCGCGGATTCCGAAACGTTTTCGGGCAAAAAGTGTCAGAATGGGCATTAGGTATCCACAATGCAAGACTAGTGTTGCGGTTGCACTTATAAACTTCGCTTAGTGTAAGCCCAGCATTGAGCTGCGGACACACAATGGAGTTTATTTAAAGCGTGTTGTAAAGTATGTTATCACATCACGCGGGTTGCAGCATTTCAGAATTGAAAATTACGACGATGGCCTACATTCTCTGTTTGATCTCCGACCAGTGAAGTCACGCGATGAAAAGCTACATAGCTTTTTTCGGGTATGACGGTCGACGGTGAAGTATCTAGTAATTTTTTACCTTTAGGGATCAAGAAGAGACCTACGCCAAACGATGGAGTCCTTCTTCTGGGGCTAAGCGCTGTGAACGAAGATTGCTATACCTGTCCTTTTCTGTTTAGGGGTCCACGAGAAATGTTCCTGTTAGAGGAAGGTCGTTGCGCGAGCAGCAGGAAGTGACAGTATTGACAGAAAGCGGTTATACGTAATACCAGTAGCAGTTCTTGGTTGGGCTGCCATTATTTGTTTCCTTCATGATCAAAGACACTGCAAAAGCTTAGTATTTGTGAAATTTTTTGAAATTTCTGGTGGCTTTAAGCCCGACATATACTCGTAGTTTTTCCTCATACAAATCCCGGTAAACTCTATCTGGAAAGGGGAGTTTTCAAGGATTGCCATAAAACTAATACAATTTTAAGACAATAGACGTGAGTTTAATTATGAGATGCCAAATATGCCAGAACGTGCATTTAGATCTGTCGTTAAGCTTTTTAAAATATTAGGGTTTATTTTGAAAGTGAACATACTCGAAGAAGTGAGCGTGACACTCTCAATAGTTTTTTACATGTTTTAACGAGGGTAGATAAAAAAAATGACAAACGGAAGTAATTTAAAAAACTTTTTGGGATTTTTCTTAAGACGTAGATGAGCGTATAGAAATGTCCATATCGTACATTATTTAAATGAACCCACCATTTTATTTTTTTCATGACGTTTTGCTTTCTCGATAGCGTTCTTTTTAAAATATAGTAAAAAGGAAACATAAAAGATATAAAGAAAACATAACAAATTTCTACTGTGTTATTGAGATTAAAGAGAAACTACTCCATGGCGTGTCATTAGATGATTTTGTTATTTTGTTTATCCTCATTATGACCTAGATTATTGTTTACGTTTTTATTAAGGAACTAGGAAGTATAACAATTACTATTACTTCTTGTTCTTTTTAATCAGTGAGTCAGTAGGAACTGGTTATTAATTTTAATATAACCCAGATATTTCGACATTTCTGCAACTTTCTTTTATTCATCACGATACTATGTATTTTATTACAATCAGATCATTTATCTATCTGCTGAGAAAAAATATGGTGAAAAGAGCTTTAAAAAAATTAATGACTGCATAATAACTAATTATTTTTTACAATGTGAGTCTCTAAATTAAAATAAATTCAATAAATAAGAAACAAGTTTTTTTTGCAAAAATTCTAGTCGCGCTCTTTTTTATAAAAGAAATATTTATACAGTATGTCCCTAATTTGAAATATGACGTTATCCATGATTATTTAATGCTTAAATTACATTTATCTTTTGTTTCGTTTGCGAGATATAAAGTAAAATTTTTCTCAAAAAATAAAACATAATTTATTCACATGGATAATAATTCTTCAATACATGCTAAAAATATAAGGTTTTCAACATTTTCTAATCGATACCGCAAGTTCAAATTTCGTAATTAAAAAAACAAATTAAAACTTCTTTACTTTGTTATTTAAAAGCCACAATTGTTAATGTATAATTTTATTGCAAATAAAAAGGTTCTATGAAATTTTTTGATATCGGCATCCTAAACGATTGTAACAGTCAAATTTGACAGCTGTCATCCTGTTACGATCATTTAGAATGTTCGCATATTATTTTTTCTAATTTTGACATAAAAAGTGACATTTTTCGAAACTGACCGGCGTATTGAATTGTTTTACTTTTTAACACTAGTGTTGTAAAGTAAAACTTTTCAAAACTAGTTGCGAAAATTCCTTTTGATCACCAGTTGCACAAAGAAAATATGAACGATGATATATTTCTTTAGGCCAATTATTAAATTTGATAAGCCAAATCGTATTTGACTCGACATTGCGACATTGCATTGTGCTAGCGATATATATATATATATATATATATATATATATATATATATATATATATATATATATATATATATATATATATATATAAACTGTATACCTGTACTTTTTTAAAAAACGAATATAGCCATTTCGTGTTTTTTTTTCGTAGAATTCAATAATCTAGTCAGAAAAACATTTAAAACAAAAACAAAAGATGTACAGCACGAGTGACGTAAATGGAATACCCCGTATATTTTTGTATCAGTAGATAGAGATTTTCACAAGAAATTCTGTGATATAGGGGGTGCTGGGTTTATTTTCTGCGATTTTGCTGCAATTGTCTAAAAACTGCATAATACTATAAGGATACTTACACCTGAAAAAACCTGGCTGCCACAGGTCACAGGTGCTTATTTGTCAAAGTCAAGAATTTTAAAAATACGTTTATTACTTTTTGGAGACTTTTATAATGAGGTTTTCATCAAAAGAACGGCTTTAAATTATAACTCTCTATTATAAATGTGGAGAAAACGCCAGGGAAACACAACGAAGATATGTTGCAAATTTCCACCGAAATATTTCAGTTAAAACGATTTTAAAACTTATTCGAAGAAACAAAATCGTTACATATTAGAAAAAGGACTACAATGAGAAAAAGAAACCGGGATCGAGCTATTCTAAAGTATTTTACTTTGTTTCCCATGAAGTCAATTACTGACGCAGTTGGAAACTTAAGGTATGGCCCTGCAAGAAGGAGGGTAACCTATGCGACGGTTCAGAGAACACGGAAATATTTTAAGTATCTTCCATATCACGTTCTTCCATTGCAGCATTTAACACCTGAACAAAAGGAACTTCGCTTTCAATTTGTTTTCCAAATTTTAATCCATGAACAAGAGAACGATCCTACCCTGTTTCAAACAATTTGTTGGACAGATGAAGCTGCGTTCACTACATCGGGAATGTTTACCGATACAATACGCACAGCTGGCAAGACAAAATACCAGAAAATTTTAAGAGATTAAATACCAAGGGAGGTCTTCTCTTCATGTCTGGTGTGGTGTGCTTAACAATATAATTGTTGGACCAATATTTTTTGAGGGACCCTTAACTGGAAAAAGATATCTCAATCTTCTTGAAAAAGATATTGAGGACATTTTAGGAGAATTACCACTCGAAACGTATCGCAAGGTAATTTGGCAATAAGACGAAGCGCCGCCCCATGCTGTTCGTCAAGTTGTGCAGTATCTCAATTGCCGATACAATCAGTGGATTGGACGTTATAGCACTATTAGATGACCACTTAATAGTCCAGATATTACAAATTTGGACACTTTTCTATGGGGGTCACTTGCAGAATGTTGTTTACCAAAATGGGAACACAAACACGAAAGAAATGAGAAAAAAATTGTAAATAAAGTTAATCGTCTTAACCAAGAACCTCAAATAATATCGGCGAGCTTAAAAGGCTAAGGAGGAGTTATAGATCATGTTTCGAAAATAGCGGGGGTCATATAGAACATTTAAATTATTAGTAATATTATAATTTTTTGTTGTAAGTGTTCTTATTACCACCATATTTTACCTCGTATTGTATTTTAATTTTTATAATTTATTATAATTTTGCTGCTTGTTTGAAATATATATATATATATATATATATATATATATATATATATATATATATATATATATATATATATATATATATATATATATATATATATATATATATATATATATATATATATATATATATATATATATATATATATATATATATATATATATATATATATTATATATTTTTAGCATATAATGTAATTTGCAGCCGTTATTCTGATGAAAACCTGATTATAAAACTACTCCAAAAAGTAATAAACGTGTTTTTAAAATTCTTGACTTTGACAAATAAGCACCTATGACCTTTGGCAGCCAGGTTTTCTCAGGTAAAACTATCCTTATAGTATCATGCAGTTTTTACATAATTGCAGCACATCCGCAGGAAATAAACTCAGCAACCCCTATATCACCGAATTTCTCGTAAAAATCTCTATCTATTAATATAAAATATACGGGGTATTCCATTTAAAAAATACGTCACTCGTGCTGTAACTCTTTTGTTTTTGTTTCAAATGTTTTTCTGCTTAGATTATTAAATTCTACGGAAAAAAAAACACAAAATGGCTATATTCGGTTTTTAAAAAAGTACAGGAAAGTTCAAAAATAAAGCTACTTTAAAATGAATTACCCTGTATATATGTACGACCCATACCAATTTTTTTTTTTTAATTTCTTGAATTGTAAATTTCAAAAATTTACAAATTCTTTGAAAAAAAAATATTAGTATTATCATATAGGATAAAATATTTAAATCTAACATTGTACTGGAATTATCAAAAATTTGTTAATTTTTTTTTAATTCATCGCAGCCCTGACCCCCGGATCATACACTATAGTGCACATTTTTACGCAGTTGCCTTAGAAATTTTTAATTAATTTTTTTTAATATACTGATTAGCTATTTTGCATTCTTATAGGTCAAGGTTTATTTGAATAAAGAATAAACGTGAGAAAATAATTATTTTTATTTACATATATCAGTTTTTTGATAAGTCAGTCGTTTTAAATCCTCAAAAAACGTGCCTTTGTTGCGACGTTAAATAAACTATTCTTTTATTTACATATAATAGAGAGATTTTTTAAAACGCCTTACGCCCTTACAGAGGTATGTGTTATAATCAATTGGGCAAGCTCGGGACTGTAAGTTTAAATAGCAACGACATACGTATTTAAAGAAGAAGGAACTTTGGAAACGAAATGAGACTGTATGTATAAGTTAGTATACATTTAGGATGTTTATCCCTTGCGAACTAAAGGTAAAAAACCACATCGGAAAAAATAGGCCTCTAAAAATTTTAATCTGAGAAATAAGACTTTAAGAATTGAAACCTCTATTTTAATCAAGAATTAACTCACAAGTGTTAAACATCTCTGCGTCTCACACTAAAACGCTCGGATTAGAGTCTCGATTCTCCTGTTTATCTTTTTTAATTTGAAAAATATTTATTTATTAAAAAAATGCATTTTATTATGGTTGCAGGTGCCAATTCCCTTTTAAAAAAGGTAAAACCAAGCGCTTTTTTGTATTTAAACTTGCACTGAAAAATGAGGTTTTAGAAAGGTTAACCGCTGGTAGTTTTTTAGTAAAACCACTTTTTAATATACTTTGATTAGGTCATAATTCATTTGCTTTATCAAACTTTTATGAGCCAAATTTTTTTTTATTATTTTCAATAAAGAAATATTCAAATACTTAAAAATGCTGACTCAGCTATTTTAGTTCTCTGGTAAGTACCTCAGGAGTGATAAAACCAATTATAAAATGTATCAAATTATTTTAAGAATTCTTTAATATGGGTTTTATTGGTGCTTCTCCTTTAGGATCTCCAAAACGTTCATGATGAGTAAATGATAAATTCAAAATATCACGGGACCACCGATAGAAAATATAAATGATATAATACTATAAAAAGATGTTTTTAATAGTACTTACCTTTGAAATACTTTACATTTTTAAGTATATACTACCGTTCCGGGTAATAATTGGTCGGTGGGGTACATACATCTCCCCGCCGACAAGTTAGCACGCTCAGCGAAGGAAAAAGGTTATAAACCTAGTCATCATTTCCCTCGCATGCTAGTTCGCATAGCCAAGCGGCAATGCGGACTCTATAGGTATATGCTCGAAAGTTTTGACCAACATTTAAATTGTAAAACTGTTTGCACTAATTTAAATAATAATTTTCATCACTTAAACTAATGGTTTATTATTATTTACTGGGCTCTTTTTATAATTTCTTTTATTTTGTTTTACTTTTTTTAATCATAAATGTTGTAAAACTAAGCAGCTGTGTTAAATGTCATTGTATAAACATGGTATAGTCTGTCTCAAAGTATATCGTTATGGCTTTTGACGGACCATACCCCAATCAACCTTTAACGATTTTATTACCTATTGTTATTGAGTAAACCCATTTGTTCATAAGGGCAGGGGTGTGCCAGATATTTCTTGAATATTAACCATTAGGCATATAAATATTTTGGCTAATATTTAAGTGGCAGTGTTGAATAACCGTTTTTACTGTGCGTTTCGAAAATGAAACTATGTCGCGTCGAAATCATTTGTCATTAGATGGAAAACAGGTTGTGAAAAATGTGTATGAAACTTTAATCAGTAGAGGTCTAATTAAACAAGAAGCTTTAAAAGAAACCTGTCTACTTACAAAAACTCCAATATTATCGATAAGGGATATTATTATTAGTGAAGAATTAAACAAAAAAAAAACGTAGTGATTTTCAATCTCACCGTATAGAAAATAGTGATCAGGACCTAATAAAAAGGAAAATATATTGTCTTTATGAAAGCGGAGTTATTTCTACCTTGGATAAACTGAAAAAGAAGCTAGACGAAGACGAAACCAATATAAATATTAGCCGTGCCACCCTCCATAGAGTGGTTTGTAAAATGGGATTTTAATACCGCAAAATAGACAAAAGACAAGTAGTAATGGAGTCGCACAGATTACGCACTTGAAGATTTAATTACCGTTAAGAAATTAAAAGAAATAGGTTAGAAAACAGATCCATAATTTACCTTGATGAAACATGTTTCGATACACACGACACAGTATCCAAAGAATGGGTTGATTCCAGTCAAAACTGTCAGACGAAAGCACCTTCAAATAAAGGAAAACGCATTACCATAATACAGCTGGTTCAGAAGACGGATTTGTCCCAAACTGCTTGCTGTTGTCTGCAAAGAATATTAAGGATTCTAGCTTGGATTATCATGAGGATACAAGTGCAGAACTTTTTAAAAACTGGTTTCAAAATTATCTTTTAAAAAATATTCCAAACAACAGTGTTATTGTCATGGATAACGCAAGCTACCACAGTCGTCTGCTACACAAAGCACCAGCTTCATCAAATTCAAAAACTGAAATCCAGCAATATTTGTTAGAAAATTATATTTATTTTGAATTCAGTTATAAAAAAACGCAACTTTTGAAAGTCCTAAAATCATATGCAATTAAAAACAATATATGTATGTGATAATTTGGCTGAACAGGCTGGGCATACTGTCTTACGGCTTCCTCCGTATCATTGTATGTTTAACCCCATACAGCATTTGTGGAACCAAGTAAAATCAAAGATCATAGCAGAAAATGTTACACCTACTTTAAGTCCCAGTATTATAAATTTGATTAAAAATGTAATTACTAACATACCAGTTGAGAGCTGGAAAAATTCACTACAGCACATTATAAAAATTGAGGACTCTTACATTTCTATCCAAAACAACATAAATCCTATTGTAATTAATCTCAATAATGACTCTGATAGTGAAACAGAATTAGATTTAGATATTTAGATTAAAAATGTAATTATGCATAGATAATGCAATTATAAATTTATTAAAACTTTGCATATATTTAATTTCTTAATGCAATTTAAAGATTATACTTACCTAAATAAACATTAAATTATAAATCTTTATATTATTAAAGTCCGTCCCTAATGTTCTGTCCTTTAACACCTACTGATCCGCAGTTTTATTGCTGTCGGCAGGTATAATCCATAAATGAAGGCAAGAGCCAACAGGGTATACTTTGAGACAGACTATACAAGGCTTACCCTTCAAGCGTATCATAATCCAGACAGCCCTGCCTTGATAAATCTACAATCTTCCTCTCTGGCTCTGCGTGCAATCAGCACAATCATCACCAGGCTCTAGTAGGTATATGCTCGCAGAGCTACCGTAATAATACCTGACGGTTTTCGCAGTGTCACGTAGGTGTATTCTTAATACACTTTTTTTTTTTTTTAATTTATTTTTTATGGCCCCATCATCTGCAAAGGTTATTAGAGGCCTCTAGCAGTAGGTACAATGATTTGTTAACAATACTTAATAATTCTTAAATAGTTCAATAACTTAACACTTATTATTTAAACATAATTAATTAAATTTATCTCGGTTAGAAATCTTCTTATATTCGCAATGTTAGCATTTTCACCTAAAGATTCTGCGACCCCATGGTTTAGGTTATGTTTGTTTCGCAGTTGTGCTAATTCTGGACATTCCTCAAATATATGCCTTACAGTTAGTTGATTTGCACACTTTGTACAAACTGGTTCGTGGCTAAATTTCGTATGTCCTATTCGTAATCTTGTAAGTATTACTTGATCTTTTCGGTTGAGGTGGTTGTAATTCCAAGGTTTGACGTAGGGTTTAATTTCATTTAACTTAGTATGCTGATTTGACCAATGATTCTGCCACACGTTCTGTATTTTAAATTTGAAAATCAATTCGTGCATATTACTTGGATAAAACATTGTATATATATTTGAAGAAAGCTTCTTTAGCCATAATTCTTGTTTTTTCCTTAATACCTATATGTGATGTTAATACACTTTCTTCACCCACTGTTGCCAAAGTTCATTATAATTTAGAACACTAGGCTGTAAGGAAAACACGTGGAAGGCGCTCACCAATTGGGTTTGATTGGTATGCCCGCTAAGCCCGCTATAGCTGTTAGGAAGTGTAACGGCCTAACGTAAATTTGGAATATCTCTCTAATATCTATATAAAATAAACCAATTGAAACTCAATATTTATTTCCATGTATAAGCAGATTAAAATGAACTATAAAAAATAACGACGTGAGAAAAATACATATTTTAATTATTTATTATATGGGTATCACCAAGCATATTTAATTTTCTTTGTGAAGGTTTCTTATTTTATTTAATATAAGCAAATATGTGCTCTTTACACAGAAATAATAATAATAAAATAGGTGATTTTTTTGCCTTTGTCGCATTAAAACACCGTTTTTCGTGAAATCAGGAAAGTTATGCAACGCTGGGCACGAACAGTAATTGGGGATGAGTGACGCCAGTGAACACCATATGTCATTAGGCGTGTTCGGAATTCACGTTAAAGTGTAACTCCCGGATGACATTACCCAGACGTTAATGGGGGGTAGTTTAGAAGTGGTAGTTTCCATGGTGGCACTACTACAATGTCTAAAAGATGCTATGAAATTTATCGCCTGCATGTTTTACTATTTGGACAACGTTGACGAAACGGGTAAACATGGATTGGACAAAGAATTTAATAAGTTAAATCCGCGCCTGTAATAAAAATTTTAACACTTTAGTAAAAATAAATTTAATATTTTTCTCATGTTCTTCATCTATGATAAAATGGCAAGATCTTCATGGATAAAAATCCAGGAATTAATGGAATAAGTTAGAAATGGATCAGTATTCTGGCAACTAGGCTTGTGTCCTTTTGTCACTTAGTTTGCTAATGTTTGTTAGATAAAAAGACACATTTTTTGATCTTATATACTCACTGGGTAAAATAAAATGTTAACCATATAAGGGTTACAGATTGTAAAGTTAGCAGAATTAAACCAAAAACCCACAAAATATACACAACATTAAAAGTCTTGGACCCCCCGTATATACTCTATTTGCTGTATGTTTATTGTGTTTTTGTTGCTAGGCAAAAAAGATGAGGTATTTGGTAAATAAACAAGATCAAAAATATTGACAGATAAAATATTTTTGATTTTTTATAAATTTTTAAAACATATTGGTCAGTTTTATTGAATATTTAGCAAAGTAAATTTCATAATTTTCTTTTAAAATAATACCAGGACGTAAAATTAATGGTTTTGATAGGGCAAGAATTGTTGCTCTGCATGAAGCTGGACATTCCAATCACCGTATACATAGGATGTTAAACATTCCAAGATCGTCAATTGTGCGAATAGTTCAAAGGTACCGAGAATTTGGAACAGTTAAAAAAGAGCACGTAGTGGTCGACCTCGAATAGTACATGAACGGGAGGATCGATATTTGGTTCAATACGCCTGTAGACATCAAACTGCTCCAGCTCCAGCCCTTAGAGCTCACTTTCCAAGTACGTTTCGCCGTATTATATCGTCCTCTACGGTTAAAAGAAGACTGCATTTGGCAAATCTTCGTGCAAGAAGGTCTTTAAGGGTACCTACACTACTTCCACGGCACCGAGCTGCCCGCTTATATTGGGCGCGAGAACATAGGGAATGGCTTTTGCGGCAGATGAAACCAGAATTGGACTGCAGAGTGATGACAACAGGCAGAGAGTCTGGCAAGAGCCAGGTCGTCAAGGGAGACTAAATTTTCCTCGAGAGGTTGCTCCCTATGAAGAAGGGACAGTAATGTTTTGGGGAGGAATCATGTTCAATCGCCGAACGCCATTAATTGCTATACCTCAGAATATGACAAGTCGAGTTTATATTGAAAGTGTCATCAGGCCCATTATTTATCCTTTACGCAACATTTTGGGCGAGAATTTCATCTTTATGGACGATAACGCCCGGCCAAATCGCGCAAGAACGGTTCATGAGGCACTTGAACAAGGACATATCAGCCGACTAGACTGGCCAGCTAATTCGCCGGATATGAATCCGATTAAAAACATGTTAGATTTTGTCTCTAGAGCGGTTCACAACCGCATTTACTCACCCCAAAATGCGGAAGAGTTAGTTGCAGCGGCAGAAGAGGAATGGAACAATATTCCTCAAGAAACGATCAACCGTTTAATTGTTTCAATGCATACTGGTGTCAATATGCTATTGAGAAACAGAGGAGGTCATACTGACCATTGATTGATGTTGGACAAAAAAAAATGTTTTGTCAATTTTTTTTGTAATGAATTTACTAAGATGCAATATTTATTTCTTATGTTGTTTAAATAATTGTTTGAATTTTTAAACAATGTTGTTATTGGAAAAAATAACTTCACAAATAAACATAGTTTAAAAAACATTTACTATTTTATTTAAAAAGAAAATAAATTTCAGAATACCGGTGGGGTTCAAGGGCTTTGATGTTGTGTGTATCATAAAATGCAAAGCTTACAAACAAGTTTCGAGAAAAACTTTAAAAATATTTGGTATAAAGAAAAACGAAATAGTATTTTTATCTCGAAATACGCACTTTTCCCCATTATAATTATTTATAAAAAAGGATTCATGGATGGTATCGAAAAAAAACAATTCGTTATGGCTACAAAACACCTGACATTGTTTAGATCTTGGGGAAATAAAAGAGTAAAAACTGCAGTTAGTTTAGAATATTCGTATTTAAAGGCGAAAATGGATCTGTTTACAAATTCAATATAATGAGGTGTTTTAACAAATGTCTTAAGGAAACTTGCTTTGTCTAGATTTAACAGCCAGTTTCATGTGGCTGCAATTACTTCTAAGGACCAAAAGTATCTGTATACTTTTAAATAAATTTATTCTTGCATCTGGTATAAAAAACAAATTCTCAGGGAGTCCGTCAGAGATGTGTACTGTCACCTATTATGTTTAACATTTATGTGGAAAAATATTTCAACTAGCATTGAAGAATGAAACCCGAAGTAATAAAGTCAATGGCGTCCCAATAAACAATATCCGCTAATAACATCCTGATCCTGACTAATAACATTGAAGACCTCCAGTCAATACTAAATAAATCAACGAATGCGGGAAAAGGTTCGGACTACATATAAATGTTGCCAAGACAAAAATGATGGTGATTAGCAGAAATCAGCATATTACTCCTCTCAACATCAACGGAAAAAATATTGAGCGTGTCGCTAAATTTACCTATCTTGGCGCCTCCTTAAATGAAAGGTGGAAATGTAATAAAGAAGTGAAGGGAAGAATTAGTCGCGCGAAAACAACCTTCTTTAAACTTAAGAATATACTTCTTCACAGAAATATGCCCCTACACATTCCAATACGTGTGGTGCAGTGTTATGTGTGGCCCATTGTAATATACGGTGTTGAAACTTCGTCACTTAAAGCCCGAACGCTAAATCGGATCGAAGATTTTGAGATGTGGACACTACGCCGATTGCTGCGTATTCCCTGGACAGCCCACACAACTAATAAGTAATGAAGTTCTACGAAGAGCTGGCGTGGAAAGACATCTATTAGACATGGTAAAAAAACGTAAAATGTCGTATCTCAGACATATACTGAGAGAACCTCGCTACTCCATACCAAAGCTAATACTGCAATAAAAGATCGAAGGCAGAAGGGGGCCAGGTCAAAAACAATACTTTTGGTTCCGCAATATAAGAAATTGGTGTGGTGTACCATGAAATGGACAAATGATCACCGATGTGCGACATAGCACATGGCACCCGAAGAGGAAGAATCTATTTCAACCCTAGGTTTCTTAGGGTTTACATATTTTTTTTCCAAAAAAATATTCCTTTTGGGTAACTGTTTGGTTCATTTCCATATGTGTTACTAGAAATAAGTATCCATAGTTTTTATTAAACAAATTTTAAGGCATATATAAACATTATTGATTAATCTGTCTTATTTCATAATATAATTTGCTTACTCATTGGATATAATTAAAACCTTTAATGAGATAAGTGCACCTTGTAATTTAATGGTTAATAATTTAACTTTTTTATTGCAATTAAACGATGCAAAAAATATAGGCATATATTAGTCAGTGGAAAGTTTGATTAAGAATACTAAAATTAATTCAATGTTTATTTAATTTTTTTACAGAACATGAAGACAGCAATAATATTTTAACCCCTAACCTGTCACATATAGGATGGGGGGAGAAGCGAATGTACATTCGAAGAAAATTAAATAACTTTCTATCGGCTTAACCGATTTTGATAAACTAGGCTTTTGGAATGAAAATGCCCAGACCACGGCCCACAAGCCCGAAAGATACCTCTAATAGAAACTAGGCTTTGTTTAAAAGAGCTTTTACCAGGACTTAAGATAAAATATTGGTACAATAAATTATTTTTGTTTTATTATCAGAGACTTATAATCAAATTTAGAAATTTTGTCATTTTTTTCGAAAAATTTAAATACAATGGTATTATTATTATTATGAGCCCATTAAAAATAGCATTAAAAAGTAAAGGAACTGGTGAAAATCGCATTTCAAAATCTTGATTAATTCTCAAGTTATTGCCGAAAAACTGCATTACTCGTATCCTTTCCTATTTCAAGCTGTCAGATAAACAACGCAGCGTTTTTATCAAGAGTGCCGGGACGTCAAAAATCACAGAAAACAGGGACGTCAAAAAATAACAAGTGAATTGTTTGTCAAATTTGATAATTTTAAATTTAGTTCTTTTTTTATCGCAGTTAATCGTTATTATTATTATTATTAGTAGTGTTGTTATTCGTTTTTAAGTAATTTTAAATTATGTCTTATTTTACCACTGAGGCATACGATATGCTCGCCGTTTATTTTGAAAATTTTTCAAATGCCTTTATTGCGGCGAGACAATATGCCATAAGGTATTACGAAAGACGGCATTTTAATAAAAAAGTGTTTAGACGTTTGACAACCCGTTTAAGAGGAACTGGAAATGTGCATCCTATTCCAGCACAATTAGCCAAAGCCCGTAAATAATAATCAGCTATTATTATCCACGAGCCCTGTAATTATGAATGCTGTTATTAAATTGATGATAAACAAATAATTAGGATATTATTTATATTATTTAATATTCTCAGATAAATAAATGGTTTTTGTTGTCATGGCATTCTCGATAAAAACGCCGGCCGCGTTGTTTATCTGACAACTGAAATTAGAAAAGGACCCGAGCAATGCAGTTTTTCGGCAATATGTCGAGAATTAATTAAGATATCGAAATGAGGTTTTCACCAGTTTCTTTGTTTTTTTTTATGCTTGTAAAGTATGTTATTGTAATGTATGTATTGAAATCTTTAGCAAAGTTATTTTTTTGGAAAATTTTTCGGGTTTAGAGGTCTAATATAACTTTTTAATTCGATACGAATGCATTTTTTATTTTATATTTGGAATCCTTATGACCTCCCAAAACTAGTGATGAAGCCAATATTTTCTGGAGTTTTACCCTTTTAATAAATCATCATTTTTCTTCTTTCTTTAACAACAAACGTATGTTTAACTAATGCACGTACATTAAAGTTATAAACCTTTAAGTATTATAGATATTAATTAAAACAAGTTTGTTCTGAATTAGAAATAATAATAAAGCTAGTAGAAGAGCTTGAGTAGAAGAAAGTGGCGAGATATATAGATTGTAAAATAAAATTTTAAATACAGGTATTTTTGAGTGACATTGGAAATAAATAACAAATATTTTCCAAAAATGTTTAAACTAGTATCTATACAATATTTTTATGTTTTTTTTTTTAAGTACCTATAATATTAAAGGTATTTAAAAATAATTGTAATTTTACCATTCTTGGTGCCATTTATAATTGAATTGAGAGGCATAATGTATCAGCAAAGGTCGGACGATTCTCTTGTGTTAACCTGTTTGCGCGATTTTATCTAACGTGAATAAATTGTCGTTCTCGATTGATTTCTTTTGACTTCAACTACTTTTCATTTACTTGAAGTTTTTTTTTTACTTTAAGTACTTGAAGTATTTTTCTAAGTACATGAAGTATTCAAGTACTTAGAAAAATACTTTAAGAAATTTACTTGGTGAAATCAAGTAAAAGTTCAAATATTTTGATATAAATTTATTAAGTACAAGTACAAGTACTTCCTAATAAAAAGTACTTAGAGTACAATTTTACGATTTTCTTTTGTTATATATTATTTTCCAATAAATCGGATTTCTCTTGACACAAAAATTATCCGGATTTTACGCGGACCCTTTTTAAAATCCGCTTTCAGACGATCTTCAGACACCTCCCATTTACATTTATTGTAATTATGGACTAAAACCAAGGAAGTTTAAAGGTGTATGGAAGCCCAATACTGTAGAACAAAATTGTCCAGGCGTGCAGGGCAGCGGGGGAATAGGGGGGTTGGCCCCGCGGAATTTGCGCAATGAATAGTAGGTCAGGGCCGGATTTCCATAATTCTTTGTTACTATCTATAAAATTGACATCATCAAATGTCAAATTCCAACATTCACTGTTTTTTTTTTATTTTTTTGCACAAAATTGTTGGTTATTAAAGGATACTACTATAGAATATTTGAAATTATTGTGTAATATTGGATTTTATATCATCTGATATAATATGGAAATAATAGATGGCGCCACTTTACTGCCTTCTCTTTAAATGGTCGATATTTTTTGAAGTTTTGTATTTTTACCAAAAATCTTTGTAAATAAATAAAAACACGATTTTTTAAAATACATTTCAAACATTGTATGAAAGTATTATGTACTTATCACCAATTTTGTGATAAAAGAAGGACAAGATAGTGTAAATGAGTTTAATCTAATCCTAAGATTCTGGTTGTACATTAAAAAGAAGAGAAGAGAAAAGAAGAACATTTTTATAACTGCTTTTTAGGCATATACTTTTCACTAATAACAAACATTCATGAGACAGAATAACAGTGGTTAAAAATGTTTAGTAACCTTTGGTACCTGAGTATCCATTGTAACAGTATCCGTTAAATATTATGTGTGTACAGAATGTCGAGCTTAAAAAGTTGATAATGCAAGATTAAGAAACCAAAATCTAATTTATTTTTAAACAAATGGATTGTCTCAAAGTTGTTCTCTCTCCGATTTTGATCAAATTTGAATACAGGGTTTTGGGACGCTGATTACAAATCTGAAAATATCTTTTCGGCAAGGTTTGTTTCGAGATCTTCATCATCAAAGTTGAAAATTAAACTAACCTCATTTTCACTATATTCTCCCTTCTTTTGCACAATTTTGATTTTTACACTAAAGTGGCACAATATTTTATAAACACCTTTAAGACCTTGTATTTTTATTTATTTTACATCCTTTTTCCATTAAATTGCGAACTTTTAAGTTCAAAGGCAGCAGCCATACTTGCTCAAAAAATAAAAGTGTAAAAAAGGTGTAAAATAAACATAAAAACAAGTTTTTAAAAGGTGTTTGTGAAATATTGTGTGCCAATTTAGTGTAAAAATCAAAAAATTTGTGCAAAAAGAAGGAGGAATAGTGTAAAAAAGGTTAGTTTGATTTTAAATTTTGATGATGAAAATCTCGAAAACGAAACATTGCAGAATTTTTTTTTCAGATTCATAATCAGCGCCCCAAAAAACCCCTGTATTCCAAATTTGGTCAAAATCGGAGAGGAGGCAACTTTCGAGACAATTACCAAACAAATACAGAAAAAGCAAAAAGGAACTTTAACATAAAATTGTACTTCCTTTCATTCAATTGGAGGGTCCTGTATATATTAAAATTTGCCTGGTCCACCCAGTAGTCAATAATTTTGATCCTTTAAAAGAGTGTACTAAATTAACAAATGAAATAAAAGTATCTAAATGTAAACCTTTTTTCTTTTTAATAACCCATAGAAATACACAAACATTGTGGAAATCATCTAAAAGATAGTTAAGATTGCTTTACTTTTCTCACTAATATTTCCTATAAAATTTTTATTTTCTAATATTCATTATTGATATATTATTATTTATTCGGTGACCTAACGTTACGTCTTATAAGAAGCACCTAATTTAAATATAAAAAATACTTACCTAAAGTTAAAAAGACGGGTATGTCACCCTTGGATTTGCAAGACAAAACCATACAACCTCTAGTCATTTTGTTACGATATTATAAGTAACAAACAATAAACACAAAATTGTAGTCACAATTTAATAAACACTAATCACTAAAATAAGAAGGTTTTTATCAATCCAAAAAACGGTACTCCGGCTCTCATAAAAGTATAATTTGTTGGGCTAACTTCACACTGATTTATCAGTGTGTAAGTAGGCCACACATTAAATTATTTCGTGAAATTTTGTTATTGCGCAGAATCGGCGGGGCCAACTCTGACAGTTATTTTCATACTGGGCTGGACATTGTTTAATCGAATGGGTCATAGCATTGGGCTTCCATACACCTTTAAACTTCCTTGACTAAAACCTAGAAAATGTGCTGTTGTCAAAGGCGATGCTGTTGATATTAAAGCAGCAATTTTAAGTAATACTCTGAAAGATGATCCTTTTAAATTCAAATGCCTAAATTATTCCACGTTATTTTTTAAACAGTTTTTTCTTTGCCTCTCGGTTCTTTCTTGTTTTTATAAGGCGTCCCAAAATTACATAACAAATAAACCATAACAAAAATTATTCGAGAGAAATGCAAAACATTTAAAATAATAAAATGCAAAATATTTTATGTCAAAGACATTTTTATCTTTTTAACATATATTATGTTTTAAGGCATATTATAACTTGTTTTCTAGAGTTATTCATATTAGGTGCGACGCCCATGTTACCGCTATATTATTTATTTAAAATTTGAATATAAACAATTTACCGATAGCTTAATGAATATAAAAAATTGTGTATATTATATCATTTGACATTAAAATTGCTTATACAAGGATTTATTTAATGCAAATATTAAAAACCGTTAAGTTACCCTTCGTTAGGATAATTGTAATATTTTAATTTATCGATATCACGATAATTTGCAGAAAATCACGATTTTGAATTTTAAACAAATAAACAGTAAACTAACCGATACTTACGCAAAAAACGTGGGTGGTACTGTTATTTTTGTTCAAAAAAAATTAAAAAATTAGTATAATTATTGGTTGCTGTGCAGTTATGTAAAATGCGGGTGTTTATATATGTAATAATTATTTAAATTATGTATAGTTACACTGCACTTAATTAGGGCGTTTTTTCCTATTTTTAGAGGTCAAGTTTATTTCGTACTTCAATGGACATACGCAAACTGGCAAGGTTTTTGTGCGTGTGAACTCAATAACTACTTTATTAAAGTTGATTTGTTTAATTAAAAAAATATTAATAATAGGTACATTTTAAATTATCTTACTTTGCGTTACAATTACGCGTTTTGTATAACAGAACTTATGTTTTAGGGTTAAATTTATTCCTTACCTTACATCTTATTACATCCCCAAAGAAATGTATTCAATTACCGATCACCCTCTGTATTCTGACGACTTTGGTAAATATATTCCTAATATGGCTTACTGTAAAAATAAATGCTTTATTATTTTTTTTAAATAGTTTTTATATTTTTGTGAGGATAAACAGGGTGTCCAAGAATATCTAGGCAATCTCTCGGAATCTAAAAAAAATCTAAAAATTTTATGACAAGTTCCCATAAACTTTTTTCCTACGTACCTTCTCTACGGAGATACAGGTAATCATTTTTTTTAAAATAACTTTTAAAAAAGTAGGTGTAAATTAATATTTTTTTAATATGATGAACCCATTAAAACATATTTGGCTTATTTCGCTTATTTGCCAGGGACGGACTAGCTTTGACACAATAATAGCCATGTTTTAAACACCCTGTATAATAAAGGCTCAACAATATTATTTTTAAATAGCTTAAACCTTAAACTAAAAAAAGTTTTTCATAACTTGATATCGATAAAATCAACTGTTTTCAAAAAATAAAATATCATGGTTGGTATTTTTTTACATTATACAGGGTATTTTTTAATTGTACGTTAATATTTTTGGGTCCATTTTAGCAAGAAAATTTTATATAAACGTATGTCCGAAACGTCTTAACTTTTAAGATACAGGGTGGTAAAATTTTCAAAAATAAATTATTTAGCATTTATAGCTGTAATATCAATTTAGATATTTTAATAAAATTTGGCGTACATTTACTTTGTATCAAGAACCATTTTTTTGTGTATCATATTTTTTTTAATTTCCACCAGTGGCGTTCATACGGAATTTGACCTGCCTATTTTGGCAGATATTGGTGGTACGCCACTGATTTCCCCCTGGGCATTAATTTTTTTTATTCCGATGAACGGTTTTCGCTCAAAAAATTAAAACCGTTTCTCTGCATGGTCATGACAATATCGGTTAACAATATCACCATGCATGAAATATTTATATAAAATTTTTCTAGGTAAAAACTGTACGTCGGACTAAAAAAAATTAGAGAAATTTGCTCATAATTTTTTTACCCCGACGCACGTTTTTCACTTAGAAAAATTTAATTCAGATATTTCTCTGCAGGGAAATATTCTTTACCGATATTGTTATGATCATGCAAAGAAATGGTTTTTATTTTTTAAGGGAAAAACCGTGCATTGGACTAAAAAAACTCAAGTAATTAAATTTGCTTAGAAATAATTGGGAATTTCAAAAATACTTTTAATTTAGGAAAAATCAGTGGCGTACCGTCAATGTCTGCCAAAATAGGCAAGTCAAATTTCGTACCAACGCCAATAATAGCAATAAAAAAATGTGGTAGACTAAAAAATGGTTTTTGATACACAGTACAATTATGTGAAATTTCATTTAAATATCTAAAGTGGTATTACAGATATTTATAATAAATTATTTATTTTTGAAAATTTTACCACCCTGTATCTCAAAAGTTAAGACGTTGAAAACATACGTTCTTAGAAAGTTTTTTTCTTTAAAAAAACCCAAAATTTGTCCCCTTAAATATTAACATACAATTAGAAAACACCCTGTATAATGTAAAAAACTTTACCAACCATGATATTTTATTTCTCGTCAACAACTGATTTTATTGATGCCAATTAAAAATACTTTTTTTTTAGTTTAAGATTGAAGCTATTCAAAAATAACATTGTTAAGCCTTTATTATAAAGGGTGTTAAAAAAATGCTATTTTTGTATTAGAGCAAGTCCGTCTGGCAAATAAGCTAAATGAGTCAAATATGTTTTAGTGGGTATATTTTAAAAATACTTATCTAGTAACCATCATATTAAAATAATATTAAATTACACCTAGTATTTTAAGAGTTATGTGCCTGTATCTCCGTATGGGAGGGTCGTAGGAAAAAAACGTTTATGGGAACTTGTCATAATATGTTTAGGTTTTCTATTAGATTCCGAGAGATTTCCCACATATTCTGGGACACCCTGTATAAAGTCTAGAGTTTCTAAATTTTTTAGGACATCCTATCTGTTAAAATTCTAGGTACCGTTGGTGCTAGGTTTTAAGATGATTAACCCATTAGCTTTTTCAGTTCCCCCAACGAACCATGCTTATATTGCATGCTTCGGTACTTGGAAATTGTTACATTGTCTTAAGGGGAAGATTCCTGTAAACGCTTAAATTTTGCTTGATTTTCATGATATTTTTTAATGAAATTGAAAATTTTTAAAAATTGGTACCTGGTTTATTTAAACATTAAAATAATATATTATTTTTTATTATTATTTAAAATGTACACTAAATTCATCCAGGAAGGTTACAGCGGGACTGATTTGAAAACAAAACCAAAATTCTGTATGGTTATTAATGTCATAATTTCCAGATGAACATAAAATAATTAAAAAAAAAATTCGCAGCATAGAATACTTGGAAAAAATAAAATTAATTTAGGGCCGAATTATGCTATTATTTTTGCTTTAATAAATTTATTTAATAAAAAATAATATCATTAAAAAAATGTGTGCAAAATTTCAGAGAGATCGTTCAATAATTTTTTAAGTTATCGGGTACACTAATTTAAAAAATATGGCTTTGAGAAAAACTCGTTTAAAGTTTGAATACATAGTTAAGGAATCGTTGCACAAAAGTAGGCCTTACGAGGGATGTTGTGTGCGTAAGATGGATTTGAATGCGGTTTTTTCAAGGAAGTTTAAAGGTGTATGGAAGCCCAATGCTATGGCCCATTCGATCAAAAAATGTCCAGCGCAGTATAAAAATAACTGTCTGAGTTGGCCCCGCCGATTCTGCGTAATAACAAAATTCCACGAAATAATTTAATGTTTTGCCTACTTACACACTGATAAATCAGTGTGAAGTTAGCCAACACATTATAATTTTATGAGAGCCGGAGTACCGTTTTTTGGATTGATCAAAACCTTCTTATTATAGTGATTAGTGTTTATTAAATTGTGACTATAATTTTGTGTTTATTGTTTGTTACTTATAATATCGTAACAAAATGACTAGAGTTTGTATGGTTTTGTCTTGCAAATCCAAGGGTAACATCAGGGCCGTATCTAGGCGGTGGCGAGATGGGCGACCGCCAAGGGCGCAGCTACCTGGGGGGCGCAAAATCGGCCATGAAAAATATTTTTTTATATCAGTTGTCAATACCGTAGTCATATTATTATTATTTTTTACTGACAAAATTAATCAAATAATTAAATTAAACAGAACAATTTTATAACAAATTTTCAACTTAAAGACTTCCTTTACTTATTTTTAAGTTTAATCATCCGCAAATAAGGATGTATAGCTAACTTATATTTCAATTCTTTTAGTCAGATACAAACAGTTATTTTAAGTAAATCATGTCTCATTCAAAGAGTAGGCTAATATTTTCATATAAAGAAAATATATAATTTGACACAAATTTTACCACAAAATTGATATTTTAAAGAAACGAAATCATCGGATCAAAAAACTTTAAACATACAACTTGCACTTTAATTTTGTAAAATTTGCGAGAAAAAACCCCTTTTCGTTGGGGGGTATTCTACCGGGTGGTGCATCCCCAGACTGGCAATAGAAAATCCCATGTAAATTTTGATACATTGAAATATTGGCTCCCCTATTGAATTTACAACAAAATTGTATTTTGTTGTACATTGAATTGAATTTACAACAAAATGACTATTTTGAAGACGTTGATAAGATTAGCTCAGATTCTAAATTTCTTTTTTTTCTGATAAAGCAATTAAAAGTTATTAAAAAAAAACTATTTGTAAAATCGTTGCATACCTGCTACATACCTTAATGAATCCACCAGTAATAAATAAAATGTCTTGTCAACTTTTTAATTGATGTTTTACTTAGTATTAGTTATTTCAACATGTTTTACAGTATTGAAGAGAAAATAACAACGATTAAATAACAATATGGAACGTTTTTCCCTGACAGACACATTCCAAGTAAGACAACAGTTTAAAATATCGTTCATAAGTTTGAGACAAAAGGTACTGTTATTAATAAATGCAACTGTTAGAGCGAAATAATAATGCGCGATGGAAGAGTCGAAAATAATGCCGTTTAAAATTTTTTTTACTTCATATAGAAGAAAAAATGAAATTAGCACCAGGCTTATTGGAAAGTTGTGGAAAGAATCACAGCACGTACTCCAAATTAAAGAGATATAAATATCATCCGTACAAATATCAAAGACATCGGAATTAAGGGCAGGCGATGAGATCCGAAGGTATTTTTTTGTTTTGAAGTTATGGAAAGGGCGAATAACGATAGGGACTTGTTACGCAATTTTTTTTTTAGTGACGAATGCACCTTCAAATTAAACAATGAACCAAACGTTCAAAACATCAGATACTGGAGCAAAGAAAATAACACAGATTTGTATCTACAAAGACTCAATACCCTCAAAAGGTAAACGTTTGGGCGGGTATTTTGGATATCGGATTAACCATTTTTCTTGAATCCTTTTGGGCGAAAAAGAACTAACAAAACGTGGGGCCGGTTGGAAAAATTTTTCCGACAATCAAAATTTTTGGTTTCAAATGGATGGTTTCCTAAAATTCACAAAAGTAAGGGAAATATTCAAAATGTTTTAATGGCTCACTATAGGAAAATTACACCATAAATTGGCCAGCTGGTCTCCGATCTTTCGCCAAACGACTTCTTCCTTTGGGGTCATATCAAAAATGTTATTTATACAAATTTGAGTTATAAAAAATTTAAAAATTAAAAGTTTCAATTTCAGCGGGTGCGATCGACTATCCTTTAACCTAATGTAAGAACTGAATTTTTAACCGTTTAGGATATTGCTTAGCAGTAAACGGAGGTCTGTTTGAGCACAATTAAAAAAAATTAACTTTTAGTTTCAATGTGTTGTGTTAAAACGTATTTTTAGATAGTTTTTAAGTGTTTTTCACCTTCCATAAATTTTCCATTATGTAAAAATCTCATTATGTAGTTCAATGTAATTACTTGTTTTTTTAAATATTACAACCATTATTTTCTCTTCAATACTGTAAAACTGTTGAAATAACTTCAAAGTAACAGGGGAATTAAAAATTGACAGGACATTTTATTTATTACTGGTGGATTCATTAAGGTATGTAGCAGGTATGCAACGATTTTACAAATGCACCACCTGGTATACCCGTTTTTTTTAATTTAGGTAAGTATTTTTTATATTTAAATTAGGTGCTTCTTATAAGACGTAACGTTAGGAACCGTATAAATAATAATATAACAATTATGAATAATAGAAAATGAAAATTTCATAGGAAATATTAGTGAGAAAAGTAAGGCAATCTTAACTATCTTTTGATGATTTCCAGAATGTTTGTGTATTTCTTGGTTATTAAAAAAAATAAGGTTTACATTTAGGTACTTTTATTTAATTTTAATTTATTCCTTTTTTTAAAAATCAAAATTTTGATTACTGGGCAGATCAACAAATTTTAATAGATACATCCCTCTAATTGAAGAAAAATACAATTTTGGTACGTTTTTTTGGCGCTGATTACAAATCTAAAAAAAAAGGCAACTTTTTTTTCAGATATTCATCATCAAAATTGAAAATCAAGCAACCTTATTTTCTTTTTTCTTTTTAAAATTTTTGATTTTAACATAAATTAACAATTTTCACAAACACCTTTTAAAAAAACCTTTTTTTTTTTTTATTTTACACTTTTTTACACTTTTATTTTTAACAAATATGGCTGCTGCCTTTGAACTTAAAATTCGCAATTTATTGGAAAAAAAAGTAAAATAAATAAAAATACAAGGTTTTAAAAAGGATTTTAAAAAATGTTGCCACTTTATGTAAAAAAAAAGAATTGTGTACAAAAAAAAAGGGGGAATATAGGAAAAAAGGTTAGTTTAATTTTCAACGATGATGTAGATCTCGGAAACGAAACTTCCGAAAAAATTTTTTTTGATTTGTAATCCCCCAAAACCCCCCCTACCAAATTTGATCAAAATCGGGGGGGCAACTTTCGAGACAATACCATTTGTTTAAAAATAAATTGATTTTTGGTTTTTTAACTTGCATTATCAACTTTTTTTTAACTCGACATATTAAACATAATATTTAACAGATACTGTTACAATGGATTCTCGGTACCAAAGGTTACTAAACTTTTTTTAAACCCTGTTATTCTGTCTCATGAAAGTTTTTTTAGTGAAAAGTATATGTCAAAGTTTTACATTCATTAAAAATTTTCACTTTTTTTTTACAACCAGAATCTTAGGATTAGACTAAACTCATTTACACTATCTTGCCCTTCTTTTTCACAAAATTGGTGATAAGTACATAATACTTTCTACAATGTTTGAAATGTATTTTAAAAAAAAGTGTTTTTGTTATTTACAAAGATTTTTGGTAAAAAAAAAAAACTTCCAAAAAAAACGACCATTAAAAGTGGCGCCATCTATTCTTTCCATATTTTATCAGATGATATAAAATCTAATATTACACAATAATTTTAAATATTCTATAGTAGTATCCTTTAATATGTTGGAATTTGACATTTGATGATGTCAATTTTATAGATAATAACAAAGAATTATGGAAATCCGGTCCTGACCTACTATTCATTGCGCAAAAATTCCCCGGGCCAACCCCCCTTCCCCTCCCTGCCCCTGGACAATTTTGTTCTACAGTATTGAGCTTCCATACACCTTTAAACTTCCTTGGGTTTTTTGCATTCGATTTGTAGGAACGTCTACAAACCTTGTGACTAAAATAAATGGGAAATAAAAAACTGCATTTGTGCGTTCAAAAATGCGTTTTCGAAATGCATTTTAAAGTTTGAAATTATAAAAATGTATAACTAGGTAAATAATGATAAAATTGAGCCCAAATTTGTTACTCGAGGGTTTTCGAGGTCGCTAAACACGAATATGGTATTGGCTAGGGCCTTCGAAGTACCCGGTGCGTACTAAGGATGGTGTAAACGTTGTCTAAGAAATACTTAAATTTATGTTCTAAAAATGTAGTATTCCTTAAATAAACAAATAATCAAAATTTTTAAAATTCTACAGGTATTTGCCCTTTTAAAGGGGATCGCCTTTAAAAGAATGCGTTATACTTACTACCACAAACAATATAATAATCCTACTACATTGGAAAAATTATTTTTAAGAAATAACCGGTTGACTAATAAAATTATATTTAGTGTGAGTACTATAGGGCAAAGTCCAAATGCTAATTTAATTTAATTAATTTTTATTTTTTTTTACAAATTGGTAAAAGTGTGACAATTCATTTGTTGGTGGTCACGAAAAAAAATGTTGGTAGAAAGAGAAAGTTTGCTTTTTAGTATTTCCAAACTAAATCATGTTTAATCGAGTTATTTGTAATTTCCAATAATACAATATAAATGGGTTTTCTTTCAACTAATATTGATTTAATTAAGTGGAAATTTTTATATTAAATAATTTAGTTAACAAGATGCTTTAAGAATTATACAAGAGTAAAGTATATAAAATGAACTATAAAAAAGGAAGTTATATAGGCAAAATAAGGTTTAGTTTTATATTATGATCAGAAATAATAAGTGATAATCCAAGACGTCATTATCCGTTATTTTTTCCTTTATTTTAAAATAAAATGACATAAATAATAAAAATTTTACGTTATCTAATATGACTATAACTTCAATGTTAGTGTAAGCCCAATTTACAGATAATTTTTTTGCAAAATTTAAATCGGACAGATACAGTTTTACGCTAAGTTACCGAATATCCCTGCCAAATATTTAAATACCTATTTCAAGGTTTGATTTTTTTTTTTGAATTTTAGCAATTTTATTGACATTCATTAGTTTACAAATTTTTAATCTATTTTTTATTAGATTTTTATATATGAAAAATAGGAAAAAGCTTTTATTTGTACAATTTGTTTTTGTTTTTGGCACCACTTTTCAGGAAATAGTACTGGTAACTTGTTGATAAATTTTAGGTACCAAATTATCAAAACAAAAACTTTTCCACTTTTTTTTTGAGTCTTAAATATTTTGGCAAAAAACTGGCTTAACTGCTACTGGGGGTTCTGACCAATTGTTAACTGAAACTTACACCCAGGATAAAATTGCTAAAATATAATAAGTAACTATAGCTGGCTAATAAAAATTTAAAATGTATAACCTTGAGTAACTTAATTACTTTAGTTATGCTCAATGTTTTCGACATTATGTTACATGTTAATAAAATATAGTGTAGTACTATTTTTTTCATGTGAACGGGTTAAAGTCCATAGTAGCTTCTTAAGTGAGAAATTCATACAATTTTTTTTACTCTAATAGAAAAGCCAAGGTTTTTTCCGGATATTTGAAAATGAACTTTTATAGTTATAACCCTTATATGATCTTTAAAAGCATCCTGCCAATTATTAAAAATATCAATGAATAGCAACAGAAAATTTGTAGTAAAATCGTTTGACAATGTTGCTTCTTTTGCATATTTATCCGCTAAATTATTTCCTTTAATGCCACAATGGGCCTTAGTCTAGACCAAACTAACATTTTTATATCTATTTTTTAATAACACAGTTGTATCAAAATTTTTTTTTTTTATAATTTTGGGAAAAGTTGGTATTAAAATTTGTTAATGCTTTTAATGCACTTTTGCTGTCTGTAAATATAACAAAGTTATGATTTTCTTCATATTCTAGAAAACATATCAAAGCCTTCCAGATAGCCCAAAGTTCGGCAGTTTATATAGAAGATTCATCATAAAGTCTCATTTGTTTAACTATTTTTTTTATTTTAATAAAAAAAATTGCAAGCCGTTCTGTTATTTAAAATAAAGCCATCTGTGTAGATATGCTCATAATTTGCATGAATGGTATTAGGGTTTTTCTTCAAATTTATTTTTTAATATTACTGGATTTAAATTTCTAATTTTTAATTTCTATTTTGGATAAGTATTTGTAATAACATTCTTTAATGCCAAATTGAGATTGCATTTCTAAAGACTAATTTATTTTTTTTATTTGGATGATCCAACAGTAACTTGTTACTGTTAATGGAGTTTTTTTTAATCGCCAATAAGAATTTACATAGTTTAGGACAGTTAGTTTATGTTATCCAATAATTATTTTATAAAATGTCGTTTGTCAAGCATTTTTTTATCATTTCAAAACAGCTCAGGAGACTTAAATCCTAAGTACCAAAAAAACCGTGGGGGTCTTAACAAGAATATGTAAATTTTTGTTTTAGAACAATCTTTTTAAAAATATGTCCCTTTTGGCCTTATATTACAAATGTTTCTATCATGTTACATGTAACGTACATTTTCGTTTTGACAATGTTGCACAAATGTTATTATTTTAATATTGTCGTGATTGTTGCCTTTTATTGTTGTTTTTTGAGGTGACATTTTTTAGCAAAAATTGCGTTGCCAATAGCGCAAGCGATACGTTTGAAAAAATATTATAGTGCTAAAATAAAACGTTTAAATTTCTTTTTAGGAATTTTTTATTATTGGGTGGAAGAAGTTAAATATTCAAGTGCAAAAAAGGGTTGTCCTAAATTTTGGCCCTACCTATTCCTTGTAAATAGACAACAATATTACGAAGTTTGAAACCTTTAATGGGTAAGCACTTCTATCAAATAATTACTACTTCAGCCTTGAATTGCTCGATTGTATTAGTTTTTCTTAATGTTTTAACAGTAAATTGTCACATTGGTACATAAACAAGATTATATTGATTGCCTTGAACTTTTACGAAAATGATTCATTTCGTTCCTTCGTTTCTGGTTTTCTGCAGGTATTAGAAGGTGTATTTATTTTAAACAGGTGACCAGTCTGCTGACACAGCGCCTTTAAGTGTTATGCATTCTTCATGCAGCATTTACACAAGCTTTGAAATGGCAGGTATTACGTTTATTTACTACTGTTTGAAAACTTTTTTTATAATTTTTAGAATATTTCACAAGGGCGTCTGAAAAGCTTATGTACTAAGTACTTACATAATTTGTTTGATCTAATCAAAAGCAATGTTCTAAATGGTGCAAACAGGTGGGACTTTCAGTCAATCCTCACCCCAGAAGAGCACTGGAATCCCTTCAAATATTTAGGAGTCATTTTTGACCAAAAATACTACCTGGGATCCACTTCTAAGCAAAGTTACTCAAAAGGCAAAACTTAGGGAAAACTGGTGACTTAGCCCAAAGATGAACCTGAGGTTATACAAAGTGGTAGTTAGAGCAATGGTAACATGTGGTTCAATTTCCTGGGTTTCCAAGGACTCTACAAACGACAGCAATCAAGCAATTACAGAGTATGCAAATACTTGCTTGTCTTTGTATTACGGGGGCCACGAAAACGACTTCTACTGTAGCCTTAGAAGTGCTGCTAAATTTACCGCCACTCAACATATTTGTACAGGGTAAACTAAAGAAGGGAACAACACTATCTCAAATAAGGCTAAAATCTTATTATTAGACAAGAAAGGGCTATAACAGACTTAGACGGAGACAAACCTAGGACGAAAATATACATTAGTCTTATACAACACTCCAAAGTATTCTAGGCGAAGATTGTAGCTATAGAACAATGTGCTAGGAAAATCACCAAGAGTAGATATAAGAGTAAAAACATAGTAGTTTACTTGGACAGCCAGGCCGTCATAAGAGCATTCAACTCCCATAAGATGAGCTCCAGACTGGCACAGGACTGTATATTTGCAAGGAGGGTGTGTGTGTGTGTGTGTGTGTGTGTGTGTGTGTGTCCAATAAAGTTACTATTGCCCGAGTAACACGACAAGAGGGCCACTCAGGTAACGAAACTGTTTATAAACCTTTGAAGGAGGACACTAAAAGGACAAAACCGATATTCCGTCTCTCCCAGTTAGATCATAAATCAAGAAGGAGTCTCAGAAATGGTGGCTAAGAATCGCAGGATAGCAGCAGGCGAAACATTTTATAGAGAATACTCGTTAAGAATCATAGTAGGTCAATTACTAGATCAGTGTAAACTTAAAAGGAACCTGAAAACAATGGGCGGGACAGAAGAAAACCTATTTGGGTTTTATCAGAAAAAAGAAAAAACTGAGAAACACTTATGGTGCCACTGCGAAGACTTATATCATTTGCGGTTTGTAAAGCTCCGTGAGGACAAACTCAAAGCACTAGGATTTATACAGGAGCCAGCTTTGAGTCTGAGCCTGGGTGTAGTCTGATTAAAAAGACTGGCTTGGACAGCGAGCTCTAAGCATCTGGAGGATCTACAATAAAAATGTGCAGGTTGCAGTGGTAAAGCATAGGGACCCAACTCCTAATGTTTAAAAGCGGAAGGGGCCGGACATCAATAGATTGTTTCTATAATTGGTATAATGTATTATAAAGCAACAAAGTCATATGTTCTTCTTAAAAGCAACTCTTTCCAATTCCAATTATTGCTTACAGCATGAACATTGCGACTAAAACTAGTATAAAACCACCCAGGAGTTGCAAGGTTCGTGTTTTAGTCCTAAGAATTAATAAAATTTATTTATTCACTTTTTTTATTGAAAGCAAACTAACTTTCATATTGTAGACCTGAAGAAAAAAATATATATTTTCGCATGCTTTACCTAAATGAAAAATATTTCTTTATAGCCCCCACAAAAAAAAATTCTCTGGTATTAAGGTATCGGTCCAGGTGGGGGCTAATTATAGTAAACCACTTTCAGTTTAGTCAAGTTCTAAAAAATATTTATTTTATACTTATTATTATTATTTTCATAATTAATAATTGCCAAAAAAAATGAATAAATAAAAATACGAACTGGAAGCCAGGACCTGGTATTTGAGCATAACTTTTGATTCTAAATAACTTTTTCCTTTGACATTTTGATATATTTTTTTTAGATAATGGTACTTTACTTCAAAGCAGGAAGCAATTTTTATAAAGAATAAAGTGTCTGAAAAGTTACAAATAAAAAAGTATGTCATTTGTTACACTCATATTCATATGACTGTTATCAAGTTCATACTATTATTATCAAGTACCATTATTTCGACACAGCATTGTTGTTAATGTGTAATTTTTAACTGTAAATATATTTTTGGAAAGTCCTATACAGTGCTTTCATTTCAAAACGAACCACCCTAAATATCTTAAAAAAAAACACTCACCAAAAAAACAAAGAAACACGTCGATTTAGATGTACAGGGGGAAGTTTAATTTCGTATTTGATAAAATTTTATCGGTCACCTCCTAACCTCCAGTTAACCTCACTTTGATATGTCAAATGGCAACCCCCATAGTGTGACACATCATTGTAAGCGGCATGAAATTTGCTATCCAACAGTACTAAGAAACTTTAAATCGATGGACGTAGAAGCGACTTAGAAGTAAAGATGTGTTAATTAGTTTATCGTGTTCAAATAATTTATTTTATAAAATGCTCAAATGTGCGCCGTTATTGGCGAGACAAGCTTGTTTTGAAATTCCTCGCAGACTATTTTAGTGTGCATTCATTCCAATTATTTTTTTTTGTGTTACCTGCTACAGCAAAACACTGCAATAGCACAAGTTTTTAAGACGTTTAGGAACCAGTTAAATATTACTGTTAGGATTGTCATTTTGACATCGTTAGTTTAAAATTAAGAATCTTGATTTTAAAATGGTGTATACTCTAGCAGAGAGAATAGAAATAATTTTCCTATATGGGGCTGAAGATCGATGCGCGCGTAGAACCGCCAGAGTATTCAATGAGAGGCATCAAAATAAAAACGTGGGCATAAATATGTAATGGAATTGGTGCGTAAGTTTGAAGAAACTGGATCTGTATGCAACAAGAAAAGTACTAATGAAAGGGTTTTAGACGAAGCACGCCAGGTTGAGGTACTAGGACAGTTCGCACAGATCCGACGTTGTCTATTCCAAAAGATTCTAAGCTGACCAATATTTCTACGGGTTCCGTGCACAAAATTTTGAAAAAATAAGTTTTTTTCCATACAAAATACAAATTCTTCATGAACTCAACGAAGACGATTATGATAGAAGAATAGAATTTTGCGAATCAATGTGCCAGCGAATTGACGAAGACCCTCATTTGATCAAAATATCTGCTTTTCTGACGAATCAACTTTCTTCTTAAATGGAATTCTTAATAGACATAACTGCAGATATTGGGATAATGAAAATCCGCACATATTTCAGGAAGGACATACTCAATTTCCAGAGAAGATCAACGTTTGGGCAGGTATTTATGGAAACGAAATTATCGGGCCATTCTTTCTGGAAGAAAATTTAACTGGGCAACTGTATCTGAACCTTTGGAAAATGCGATATACCCTTCTATCGTCCAATCTTTGGAAAATCAGGTGATGAAAATGGTGCTATGGAACTCAGTGAAAATAATTTGCATTTCCAGCAAGATGGAGCCCTCCCACTATGCTTAAGCAGTTCGAGAGTGGCTCAATGAACAGTTTCAGGCACATGGATAGGCAGACGAGGTGCCATCGAATGGCCAGCACGGTCTCCAGACTTAACTCCTCTAGACTTTTTCCTCTGGGGTTATTTAAAAGTAAAGTGTACAAAACGCCACCTGCAAATATTCAAGAACTTAAATGTAGAATTACACTAGAATGCAGAGGTATTACCAGACAAACTTTCGCCAACGTTCGGAAGAATTTCCAAACAGACTTTATTATTGTCTCGCCAATAACGGCGCACATTTTGACATTTGATAAAATAAATTATTTGAACACGATAAACTAATTAACACACATTTTTACTTCTAAGTGCTTCTACGTCCATCGATTTAAAGTTTCTTAGTACTGTTGATAGCAAATTTCATGCCGCTTACAATGATGTGTCACACTATGGGGGTTGCCATTTGAATATCAAAGTGAGGTTAACTGGAGGTTAGGAGGGGACCGATAAAATTTTATCAAATACGAAATTAAACTTCCCCCTGTATATCTAAATCGACGTGTTTCTTTGTTTTTTTGGTAAGTGTTTTTTTTTAAAGATATTTAGGGTGGTTCGTTTTGAAATGAAAGCACTGTATATTCTGAAAAACTAAATTATTTGACAAATGGCATTTTACAAAAATATCGTATTTTTGGCAGAAATTATACTTTTTTTAGTGGAATTTACCGTTATGAGTTATTTGTTATAGTATCACAAGGAAACATCTAACAGAAAACTAATATGTTTGACAAAACAATTTAATACTTTATACCAGATTATCAGCCGCAGCCCTGCAGTTTTTTTAAAGTTTATTTAAAATATATTATAATTTTTAAATTTATTTATACTCTAAAGTAAATGAAAAGTTCATTATTAGTTTAAGATAGAAAATTTAGGATAAAAAAATTGATCTATACTTACAATATAAAAATTCTATTTAAATATTCCATATCCTGTTCTTTTTACTTGACTAATAATAATTATTCTATTTTAATATTATCCATAAAATTAATAGGTTGGCCTACATATTAAATTACCTATTGTGGCTCTAACATGTTATTTCTGGCTATAGATATGTATTTATTCTATTATTTTATTTGATTGTCATGGCCATCTTTAACCGTGATTGCATTGCAGCCGACATTCATTAGGAATAAAATTATGAAAAATCCGCCTAAGATCAAGGATTTATACACTACAACCATGTTGCCAATTCCACAATAAATTTTAACCATTCCAGTGTTTCCAGATTTGTTTGGCTAAATGATAACCATCTATTAATGTAAAGCAAACATTAGGTTGACAGTTTTATTAAAGGTTTTGGTTATGTGCTGTACACATTTTCTATCATCTTTGGAATCTATTTAAAATGACGCTTGACAAGCTGCAATTTAGCTAGAACATTGGTGAGAAAACAAAACCATGAAAAATAAATAAAAGTATAAAGAACGTTATTTATGAGATCCCTTGTAAACGTTATAAATTTTAAATTGGTGAAACTTTCAGACCATTAGCAGAACGCATAATGGGACATCTAACAGACAGTAAAAACATAGAATTCCACAAATCAAAACAGTGTTAAGATGCAGTTGTGAATAACTACGAAAAACAAATGCTCTAATATATTAGAAAGGAAAACTTTGTTTCTAAAATCGTAAAATAAGAAAAAAGTGTTCAACATTATTAAATCATAGTATATTGTTTTATTAGGAGTAAAAATGATACTTTGAATATTGGAAATAAGAGATAAAGCAAATTTGATGGCACGTTCTCAAGTTCGATTTTCGAAGCAACTGCAACGGTAAAACAAGATCGCAGCTAACTTGATTCGTCTCAGAGATTCACGGAGTTATTCAAATTTAAACGACTTTAAGACATTTATGTATCTCAGTTTTTAGTAAAGATAAAAAAAGCATATATTTATGTAGAATTTTACGTAAAATCCAGTGCCGTAATTTATTATTTTTTATTAGTTACGGTTTTAAAGATATGACCCAAAGTTTTTTTTTTAAATAGGACACCCTCTTTTTTATTTTACTATTTGTTTTTCAAAAAATTGCCTATCTATAAACGTTACACACTTTATGTTTATTTATAAAAAAAACTGGTTATTTGTAAAAAATTTAAGAAAACTCACAAAAGATTTAAATTTCCACACCCTGTATAAAATCTACATTTTAATAAACTCATCAATTTCTAAATATATAAAATAATAAATGTTATTTTAAAATTATTAGCCAACTGCCTCTTCTTTACTTATTTCTAATTTAAATTAACTAAAGGTGCATTTTGTGTAGTAAAATGTAATAATTGTATAATATTTAGCCTAAAAATATGAATTACATACTGCTAGCATTTCGCGTTTTTAAATTTTAATTTAAATGAAATAAAGTTTAAGAACTTTGAAATATATATATTATTATTAGATTTACAGATTTCTCGAAATTCGAGATTTTCGTCGTCGTTCTCTCGATTTCGAGACAAGATCGAGACGAGACTTTTTTGTTTTTTTCGAGACGAGATGAGAAAAACACTTCGAGATTTTCGAGATAGAGAAATTATTTCGAGATTTCTGATCTCAAAAAATGTATAAAGCAAATACCTCACAGCCCTAAATAGGACAGAAAATAAAAAAAAAAACTATGCTAAGAAATAATTTTATTTATTTTAAACGTGAGAACATTACAAACCAAAAAAAACAATGACAACAAAGCAGAAATTATTTCGATATTTCTCGATCTCAATATTGCTGCAATAAGTCACAGTCTAAATAGTGAAAAAGAAAATTAAAAACTATGCTAAGAAATAGTTTTAATTTATTTTAAACATAAGAACATAACAAACCAAAAATAGCAAAGATAGCAAAGTAAATAAAAAGGACAAAAGATAAAAGTAAGTATTTTATTCTAAAAGAACTTAAGCGTCTTAAACTGTTCCAAACTATTACAAATAATTTGCGTAATATCGATAATTATTTTTTTAAAGATGACTGTTTCGATTATAAAAAATGAGTTTGTTGCTGGTATTGGTACATTAGATACATTCTTCTTTTTCCAAAACCAAGAAACAATTTTAAAATTTCACCTTTGTACCTTTTGGGAAATTTTAAATGTATGGATAAAAGATTAAATATAAACATCAAGGATTTGTTTAATTTTTATTTTTTGGAAAAAAAAATTTTTATTTTTTGCTGATACTTGGCGGTTTTTTTGTTATACGTGGCTTTTTAGTAGTTTTAGTTCTATAGTAATAAGTCTGTACGGTGATTTGGGTAGAGGCGAAAAATAAAAAGCCGAATTAATTTTTTAATTTTAAATTAAAAACAAAGAATACTTTTTTTTGCAAATTTTCCTCGTTTTTTAAAATTTCAGATATTTCACTATAAAGTTTTGCAAAAAAAAAAATTTAACCATTGTAGTGTTCGCTAATCTAGTGAAAGCTTCAAACTATTACGTCATATGAAATCAAGTTTGACTTTTGTCAAAAGTTAGACATTTGTCAATCTGTTATTGAAAAAAATCCAAAAAAACGGAGTTCACTAACGAAGAATACGGTAATATTGGGTTTTTGTGTGGGATAACATAATAATTATTAAGCATGTGCACCAAAGGTCTTTTAAATTTGACAACAGTCAGACTTGATTTCATATGATAGTTTGAAAGCGCCAACTAAGATTAGCGACACCCACAATGTGATTGAACTTTTTTTGCCAAAACTTTATGGTAATATATTGGAAAAAAAGGAAAATATGCAAAAAAAGTATTCCTTGTTTTCAATTCAGAATTAAAAAAATAATTTGGGTCTTTATTTTTCGCCTCTACTTACAATAACCCTGTATTTTAACGTATTTTTTTAATAGGAAAAATGAATACCCTTTTATTGCAGCCTTGGCCTTGTGTTGTACGTTATAACCATCATAGAATTTTTAATAACATTTAGTTTTTGTTTTCGAGACTCTCGAAATTTCGAGAGTCTTGGATCGAGATCAAGAATTTTTTCGAGAAAAAATTCGAGACGAGAGTTTGTTTATTTTCGTCTCGATGATCGAGACGAGACGAGAAAGGGCCTTCGAGACGAGATTTCTCGTCTCGATGAAACCCTAATTATTAAATGTTATACTGAAAAGGGAAAAATGTGAGAATGCTTTGCAAATATTTTTCGATAGATTATCCCGAAAGAAGGCAACCAATACTGATATTTTTGAAAGACTAGATGAAAACCTAGTTGTCCATGTATCGTTTAAAAAATGATAAAATAAATATATAAATAATAAATAAATTATAAAACTGTAAAATATAACACTAACGGCCGAGTGATGATCGCGATGTTAAATTTAGAATGTTTAAATTGTTAAAGTTAACAATTTAGAATGTTTAACAGAATGTCAGATTTTGACAGGTTGCCTACTAAAATCATTGAACAACACTGACAATGACGTTTTGTTAAACATTCTAAACCGTTGTTAACTTTTAACAATTGCTAAGTCCATTGCTAAATTTAACAACGCGATCATCACTCGGCCGTAAATATAAAAAAAATATCTTAATATTTTTTTCATAAATTTCGTTTTTTCCAAATAATTATTTTTTTGAAAATAAATATAAAGTGTGTGGTATTAATAAGAGGTTTTTTAAAACAAATAGTAAAATAATATCAAGGGTGTCCCATTTTAAAGTAAGAAACTTTACTATATTTTTAAAACAGTGACCGATAAAAAATAACACTTCACTGAATTTTACGTGGCATTCTACATAAACTTGCCTTTTACTTACTAATGTATAAATTAATTAATAGTAAAAAGTATAAGGGGCCAACTGATTAATTACGGGTCTTCTTTTGTTGTTACTATTATTGATTTTTAGTTTGGCAAACAAGAAAAATCACCGATCTTTGCGATGGTCGTTAAAGTTGTGTGAGCGTTTGTGTCTGTTAAAATGCAATCATGGATAATTGCACTGTTATTTTTTAAATATCGTAAATAAATAAGTATTTTCGATGTCTTATTCCTTCTTTGTTTGCAAATAATATAATTTGTATACTTACCATATTTTTTGTACTTTTGTATATAGGCGTTAAAGTGCTTTACTTTTATGATTTAGACTTGTCATCGAAACGTTTATAGGTGTTTTAGTTGTTGGTGGTTTTTTTCTTTTGTTTTAGACCATTTTCAGTTTATCAGGGTGCAAAGTTTCAGTGCACACCTTGATCTATACCCAAGGACCAGGACCAAAGCCGTCCTATCTTGGCAAGAGCCCAAAAAATATTTTCTTAGCTTTTTGGTTTTCAAAGCAATATTTTAAAATAGTAGTCTCAGATTTGAATTAAAGGCGTTGTTTACTCATCTACCAAGAGTTCATAATAAGTGGCTCATGGCATGATCTATCTTCTTCTTCTTCTTCTTCTTCTTCCCTGGGAACCGTTTTGATTCACTATCGGAGGCAGCGCAGCCTCTTGGGCTTTTTTTTGCGCCTAATCTCCCATTATCATTTATACCAATCCTCCCATTAGTCTCGTTCCTTCCACAAGTCTGTATAACCCCGAGACTGGTTGGTTGATATATTCCTGTGGGCTCATTTTCGGTTGCCCAAATAATGCCTGTCTCTTGTGATTTAACGCTTCACATTCGCACAGTATACGGTAGGCTGTTTCTTCCCCCTTCGCACATTCTGCAACTTGGGTCCCCCATGTATGAGCCTATCTTGTGTAGGTGTCGTCTTAGGCTATCATGCCCTGTTAGCAACCCTACCGTTATGCGAAGTCTTTTCCTACTTTGTCTGAGTAGTTTTTTTTTTGGATGGTCCCCTTATGAAGCTTTTTCCATATCTAATGCTACTGAGGTTTCCCCAGTATTCCTAGTGTTTGTTTCGGATCCATTCCCTGGTTTGCTCTCGTGATGTGGTTTTGGTCACTCCAAGGGCAGGTTCTGGTCCAAAGTATGGTGTGGATGATCCCTGTCCTCTCCGCTAGCTTATCCCCTTTTTCGTTGCCTTTTATTCCCGAATGTCCTGGTACCCACAAGAGAGTTACTCTGTTGCGTTCTCCCAATACTTCCAGTTTTTTTTGGCATTCCCTTGTCAGCTTGGACGTTACCTTGGGGTCTACTAGTGCCCCCAGTGACTTTTGGATGTCTGTTATTATGCAGATCCGCTTATTTTTATAAGCCCTTCTGTTATTTTCTTTTGCACAGTGCAGTAAATCATATATTTCCTTTTGAAATACAGAACTGTGTGTTTCTAGTGGAATGGAGAATTGTGAATTCCTCATTTCCCGCTCCAGTTCCCTGCTCGGTTGATCTATCAAAAAATATCGATTTTTTTTTAAACATTCAATTTTAATATTCACTTACCTGTTCATACCTGGCAACCCTATAGTTATGACCGGAAAAAGTTGGGCAGCCCAACGTTTCCATTTTCTTAAGGATTTATTCTTTTAAATCGAATTTAATTTTTCTAGTAAGTAGATGTGTAAAAGTATAAAAAAAAGTAACTGTGGTTACCAAAATTTTATATCCTCGAGTATATTTTTTAGGCAACCCATTGGCGATACAATTAGTAACATAGGTATTATAATTGATAAGTTTCCATCCGGTAAGCAGATGAGTGAACGTCGCCTTCAATTCGTTTCCTGGACTATGGGGTTTATTTGAATGTAAAACAAAAGTTTCGTTTTTAGAAAACCGTAACTTCTATGGCATAACTAACTATTTCATTGTAAATAAATACTAAATAGGTTAAAAGAAATGAAAATTCAAAGAACTCCCAAAGGCAGTTGACGACGGATTGTAAATGCATTTGCGTAAATGCAAACTCCTATTCTATACTTGTTGCTTACAGTCGGGTCAAATGCGTGGATGGAATTAGTTATAATAATAAAGAACAGGCTTGGGCTGGGTTGGTAAATTATAGTTAATCAGAAATAGCGCTCGGATATTAAATAATTTTTTCGATATTACAAATTTTTTATGCCTAATAAATTGTTCAATAAATAGCAATCAAGAGAAAACAGGGACAGTTACAAGTATTTTTAAAAACAACCTCTTTAAATATGTCTAAATTATTACTCTGTTAGTAATTACTATAGCGTCAGATTGTATTTTCTATTATTTTGAACTAGTATTTATTTTTTATTTATCAATAAAGATAACATAGCCACACAAAAAAAAAAAAAAGGAAAGTGGGCTTTACTTAACATACGATATCGATATTTATCTTGGAAAATTTTTTCCTCCGCAATACGAAACCGGTGTAAAAAATATAATACTTAGTAATTATTTCTTATTTTGAGTCCATAAAATAAAACCTTAATTTTGCATAGTAAGGTCTCAACTAAAGTATTATTTACGAAAAAAAACACGTCTGCCTTCCCAACCGTTGTGTTCACACATCGTAGTTGTGGTTGGGCCCAGTAGGATATTTTGGAACGCTGGAGTTGCTGGTTATCGGAAACTCTTTTGGCTAGCGTATGGAACGGGATCCGAAGCTAAGATGATAACAATGCTTAACTCAAGGTGTTAGCATACCGTGCTGATGAGTAAATGACATCCTGCGCCTTAAACAGGTGTCTCCAACGGTGCCTCTGAGATACAGGGCGACCTCTCAGAGTATCTAGCCTTACTGCGTAATGCGGGTCGCCGGGTGGACTATTACTTTCCTAGCTCCAAACAGAAAGCGGACAGAACCGCTTTTATAGGAAAAATGTGGGAAAGGTGCGCTGATCGGATAAATCCGTTTCGAGAGGTGCCACTCAATGTCACAAGCAGACAAAGGTGCGCCGACCGAAACGGGTGAATCCGTTTCGTAAGATGCCCCTGAAGTCACCGGCGCCTGTTTCACGGGCAAACAGGTGCTTAGGAAGGGTTCCCTAAATCCAAACAGAAGGCGGACAGAACCGCCTTTATAGGAAAAAGGGTTCCCTAGCTTTAAACAGAAAGCGGATAGGACCGTTTTCATAGGATAAGGCCGGAGATGCGGCCTCAGAATGAATATCTGGTTCCTGTAACAAGAACCTGGTAGCTACCCACGTCACTAGACCGGGAGAGGACGGCATGATGGATCTAATCGTCTGCTCGTCATACTCTCCAGGAGACAGGGACACCAGAACACATCAGAACACATTGTGCTCGTGTCCGGTAGCGACACGAGTAAGGGGAGGTGTCAAACTCTCTCCCAATCTGGTATCGGATTCATTAGAAGTCCGATCCTATTGGGAGAAATATGAAAAGGTGTGAGCCACAATAGACCGAGAGGTCGCAGTGGAGGGCTTAAAAAGTCCACTCACTTTAAACCTACCTACCTACGTCGGACCTCTCTCAACTCTTACTCAAAAAAATTAAGTAGTTTATAAGGTCTTTATATCACGACCACCGATGCGAAATTCAATTTTAAATTTAAAAATATTGATTTTAGGTCTAAAAATATAAAATTACTATTAGGCATTATATATTCTTAAAAAGGTCGCAATGTTTTTTATATGAATAATTAGGTTTGGTTCATACTTCAAACAATATTAAAATTGAAAAAATCTAACTACACCACTGGTTTCTACGTGAAAATACCTACCAATACCAGTTTTTACTTTTCTTTAAGTTACAAGATAACTAAAATACTAAGGGAGTTCAAAAAGAAAATTTCGCCTTATATGTCAAAACAAAGAGGGCCATGCAAAATCTTTTAGTCTCATCTTTCGTTTAATTAAACAGTATCACACTTTCGAAAACCGCACGTCTCTATCTCTAATAATTGCCAAGATACCCTGGAATAACAACTAAATCCGGACACCTTGTATAACTTTAAAATTAGCAGATCGTGGATTACACAATATGACGAAACAGTGCCGGCTCTTTATGATAAACCTTGGCAAATTGTGTGGCTTGATTATTTTACACCATATGCTGACGCTTCATAAAGGGACTAGGCTCTTCATAAAAAGACGGATTTCACTATTAAACTACGACATATATACATACAAGAATTTTGTAGTTAAAGGGTTAGAATCCCATCTTTATGTTTTTGTTTTTGATTTTGTTTTTCTTATTATTTTATATAAATGTGTAATATTGGAGGTTTGAGGCATCTTGACTTCTGGTACCTGCTGTTAGTTGCGTAGTGCGACAGAAAATGTGCAAACGACCATCGTCAAGTGCCATATTTTTTGGCGAAGTTCATCAAGTCTCCCAAGTCTGGTATTTTTAATAATTTATTTATTTTAATTGAGTTATCACCTTTGATACTAAACGTATGTATATCTGAAATACTCATCAAATTCTAGTAAAAGAAAAATATTTTTGTGAGTTTTCTTATTTGTGGCGTGATTTATAAATCGACAATGACCACCGCTTTTACAATTTTCGAATAAGAAAATATATTTTTTTTTCTTCTTGCACAAGAAATTTAATTTTTTTTGCAATTCATTGTGCACTGGGCTTCATCTAAATTCGCAACTAAAATCTTATTAGAATGGAATTCAATCGCACTTCGGAAGAATACGCAAGAACACTGACAAATGAGACGGGACTACTCGACGCTGTTCCAAGGTTTACGTTTGGATTGACGCTTCGACTACTCGAAGCATGCTCTAATAGCTTTTTTTTTTGTTAGTTTTAAAGCTCCAACTATACTCTTTTACATTTGGATAAGCTGTTTACGAGCTCTCTGTGCGTACTCGATACACTCTGATTTTAAAGAGGGAAGTCCTGGGGCATTGCTGCGAGCATGGGCATTTTAGCCTAACCTGAAAAATGTTTTACGAGCCAATGTCCACTGAGATGAAACTTAAAAATACCTCTGATGACTGGTTGGACTAAAACATGTGACGTATTGAATAATACGTTATTATGTGATTTGTGCCTTTATGTAAAAAATTACACTAAAAAATTATACTTCCTACGTATAATTAACCCTACTAAAAATATTTAAGACTCAAAAAAGCCGTCCATCGTAAAATCTTTATTTCTTTATCAATAAATTAATAAAATATGTTTTCAAGTCATTTTAAATGCATGTAAAAAATATTTTATGTTTTTAAAGAAATTATTGCTGTAATAAATAGTAACTTTTTTAAAAAAGCCGAAATTTATTGTTGGGTTACGTAACAGCCCTTTGTGTTTATTGCGTAAGATTGCATGACCTTCTAAATAAGTAAAAAAAGAAAAAAAGTGGTTATGAATGGCCATAAAATAATAAAACCCAATATTGAGACTCCTAAGTGAAAAAGTGTTTTTTTGTAAAATGTTATGTATTAAGAAATATATGATCACAATAATATTATTAAATTTATCATCATTTTGTCTATTTTGGGTCAGTTTTTCAATTAATAATTGAGACAGTACTTGGTTTAAGATCCACTCACCTTTAAATTAGGATATTTTTGTTTTTTTTTAATATTTCTTTAATCTTCTATGAAACTAACGAAACAGATAGCTGCTTATTTTAATTCTTATAAATACTTGTATGTATTTTTTTCGTTTTATTTCGCCGATTTCTTAATAAATATCTAGCTGCAACCATATAATTTTTATTTCCCAACCGGACAATTTTTTAATATATTTTTTATTAAAATACAAATAAAAAAGATTTTATGACTTTTTACGACATAGTTAATATTTTTTTAGATAGGCATTTTTAAAAGTTCTCAAAATTGAGTACTTTTGACCCATTAAAAATATATATTCTAAAAGATAAAATTATAAGAAAATATATTTTTTATTCTTTATACAATAGTTAATAATATTCTTAATTAAGATTTAAAAATGTTTTATTTTTATATCTGTTTTTAAGGTGTTTATTATTAAGCGCGCACACAAGTATGCATCCCTTACCTTGTAAGTATCGCCCAAGGAAGTTTAAAGGTGTATGGAAGCCCAATGCTATGGCCCATTCGATCAAAAAATATCCAGCCCAGTATGAAAATAACTGTCAGAGTTGGCCCCGCCGATTCTGCGCAATAACAAAATTCCACGAAATAATTTAATTTGTTGCCTACTTACACAATGAGAAATCAGTGTGAAGTTAGCCAACACATTATAATTTTATGAGAGCCGGAGTACCGTTTTTTGGATTGATCAAAACCTTCTTATTTTAGTGATTAGTGTTTATTAAATTGTGACTATAATTTTGAGTTTATTGTTTGTTACTTATAATATCGTAACAAAATGACTAGAGGTTGTATGGTTTTGTCTTGCAAATCCAAGGGTAACATACCCGTCTTTTTAACTTTAGGTAAGTATTTTTTAGATTTAAATTAGCTGCTTCTTATAAGACGTAACGTTAGGTAACCAAATAAATAATAATATATCAATTATGAATAATAGAAAATAAAAATTTCATAGGAAATATTAGCAAAGATAATACTACTACGGATAAGATGAACCATTCAATGCTATATTTTTGATACCCCTAATGGACTTTGGCTAACGCTAGCCGATGTCCATCGAGAGATTTTCGCGCTATCCTGGAACGAAAAATAAACAGTGTTGCCGGCAGGCCTTTACTATTGGCGTGATGAAACGCGACTAGAAAATACACATACCGTTTAGCCTCCCGCTTTCGCTACTCTGTACCGAATAAGGTCATGACAGCAGATAGCATTAGCAATGTCGCACAGTTTGTTTCCTGGCAGAGGTTACGACTTAATTTATTCGCATTTACGGAAGCATTGATATCTCCGAACTGATTCAAAACGCCACATTTAAATGAACCATCTATTCGTAGTAGTATTATCTTTGATATTAGTGAGAAAAGTAAGGCAATCTTAACTATCTTTTAGATGATTTCCACAATGTTTGTGTATTTCTGTGGATTATTAAAAAGAAATAAGGTACTTTTATTTCATTTAATAATTTAGTATACTCTTTTAAAGGATCAAAATTATTGATTACTGGGCAGACCAGGCAAATTTTAATATATACAGGTCCCTCTAATTGAATGAAAGAGTACATTTGGTACGGTTGGCGCTGATTACAAATCTAAAAAAAAAAAAATTCGGTAATGTTTCGTTTTCGAGATATTCATCATCAAAATTGAAAATCAAACTAACCTTATTTACACTATTCCTCCTTCTTTTTGCACAGAATTTTTGATTTTTACACTAAATTGGCACACAATATTTCACAAAAACTTTTTTTTATGTTTATTTTACACCTTTTTTACACTTTTATTTTTTAAGCAAATATGGCTGCTGCCTTTGAACTTAAAAGTTCGCAATTTAATGGAAAAAAGAAGTAAAATAAATAAAAATACAAGGTTTTAAAAGGTGTTTATAAAATATCGTGTGCCACTTTAGTGTAAAAATCAAGAATTGTGTACAAAAAGAAGGGAGAATATAGTGAAAATGAGGTTAGTTTAATTTTCAACTTTGATGATGAAGATCTCGGAAATGAAACGTTGCCGAAAAGATATTTTTTTAGATTTGTAATCAGCGCCCCAAAAACCCCTGTATACCAAATTTGATCAAAATCGGAGAGGAGGCAACTTTCGAGACAATACCATTTGTTTGAAAATAAATTAGATTTTTGGTTTTTTAATCTTGCATTATCAACTTTTTAAGCTCGACATACTGTACACACATAATATTTAATGGATACTGTTACAATGGATACTCAGGTACCAAAGGTTACTAAACATTTTTAACCACTGTTATTCTGTCTCATGAATGTTTGTTATTAGTGAAAAGTATATGCCTAAAAAGCAGTTATAAAAATTTTCACTTTTTAATGTACAACCAGAATCTTAGGATTAGATTAAACTCATTTACACTATCTTGCCCTTCTTTTATCACAAAATTGGTGATAAGTACATAATACTATATACAATGTTTGAACTTTATTTTAAAAAATCGTGTTTTTATTTATTTACAAAGATTTTTGGTAAAAATACAAAACTTCCAAAAATATCGACCATTTAAATAGAATGGAAATAGGCAGTAAAGTGGCGCCATCTATTCTTTCTATATTATATCAGATGATATAAAATCTAATACTACACAATAAATTGAAATATTCTATAGTAGTATCCTTTAATAACCAACAATTTTGTGCAAAAAAAAAAACAGTGAATGTTGGAATTTGACATTTGATGATGTCAATTTTATAGATAGTAACAAAGAATTAGGGAAATCCGGCCCTGACCTACTATTCATTGCGCAAATTCCCCGGGGCCAACCCCCCTATTCCCGCTGCCCTGTACGCCTGGACAATTTTGTTCTACAGTATTGGGCTTCCATACACCTTTAAACTTCCTCGGTATCGCCGCGCCGTCTCCCTGACTGATGCGCATCGGCCCGTCTCTGCGTCCTGAACATTATTTATCCTTTATCTTAAAAACCATTAACTGGTAACTTGTTTAAAGAAAAACGTAAAATAAAAAAGAATATAATATATAAATATATATAATCAAATAAGTATAAATGTATATCATTAATATCCGTTAATTTGAATAATACATGGTTACCAATGCTTGATGTTGAAGTAATTTCTGGTAGACCTAAAATTAATTATCACACCATTCTTTTATGTCTTTTTAAAAATTAGAATAATATACCAGTAAAAAAAAACTAATATTACTACGACAAAAAGTCATACATAATAAAAAAGTTCTTAGAATTTCCCAAATGTTATAGCAGAATTCTTCCAAGTTTAATTTTAATTTATATTTTATTTTCCATTTAAAGTTAATCTTAATGACGGTGGCAGACTTGCCACTGAAACTTAAATAAGTGTTTAATTAATTTAATATTTCGTTTTTTTTTTTTTTTTTGGCAATTTGCCAGTTTATGGAGGTCAGTAGGGCTAAGCACGCTCAGTCGCTATACCCCAGGACCAGGACCGAAGTGGTCCCATTATCTATAAACTTTTCAGGCGAGTAAACCCGTAAAGAACCAAATTTTAACCTCTTTTCTGCTTTTTTATGACAGTTAATTCGGCCCTGTACACCCTGCCACCGACTTAATCTTGGCCAGCAGGAGACAATGTCAGGGCTACGTGCAGGAGGTGCGCAAATATATGCAGAAGCGTGACACTGGTCTAATTGGCAAACTGACCAGGAAATATTTTGAATGGGCTTGACGATGGTAAAACCGAGAACAAGGATTCAGTGTGGGCTCTTGGAAGTGGTATTGGGGTCAATCAGAAAACGGTATATTACATAAGCAGACACGCAACTTAAAACATTGTTTAACCTGTAATTGACAAACGGTCATTTTACGGAAATATCGCGATTTGCAAGTGACTTCGTATCTGGGTCGATAATCCGTTACTAGTTTATTTTAGATGATATAGGGTTCAATGATGATGACTCAAGTATAATTGCTTTTATTTCTTTTTACTGTTAGGACATTTAAACGAATAGATAATTTTCTACACAAATTACCTAACCCAATGTTGTCTATCAAATACGTACCACATAATTAAAATAAACAGTACCTACGTTTTTTTCTTCATTTTAATAAATAATTTTCTTTTTTGTAAAAAACAATGACGCAAAAAAGTAGCTGTTTACCCGTATTGCAATATCGTTTTCTATCATTTTTGTTTTCCTTGTGATTTATGCAGATTTCGTTTTTAAGTATTTTTTTAACTTCTTACAAATTCACATATTTTTTCTTGTACTTGATATCCCTGATACATTATTTGTTTTATTTATAATAATATTTTATTAATATTAGTGTCTTAAAAAAAAGTTTGATCCAAGAAAAATCTTTTTCTAATATAAAATAAGGTAAGGTAATTTCGAAATTTTAAATAAAAATAAAATTAAGATTATAAGTTATTGCCTATATACTTTTATATTAATTGTCTTAAAACAAATTTACTGACAGTAGTTGCATTGAAATTTTGTTGTCGGTTAACTTCGTGTTTAAGTATCGTCGGAAAGGAAATTAAAAAAAAAACAGACATTTTTTTATGCCATATTATACCTTTGAGGTCCTGCAGCTACAAAAATGTTTAACAACGGAAAATTTTAGGTATTACCAAGACAGTTAAATGTAATAAAAATAGTAGGCGACCGCGAAGCTTAATTTTTTCTCCGCCGTAGCTTTACTTATGACTTTCCCGCCGGCGGCGGCGCAGAAAAAAGTGTTATCACAGCAATATAGATACAAACAAACAATAAAACAAGCGTCAACAACTCATTTAGTAAACCAAAAACAAAACTAAATTTTTTATTTATTTTTCAATTAAATATTAAATGTACAATGAAGGCCATTAAATCTTTGGCAAAAAATTTGTCAAATTTTGACTTTTTTGCCAATTTTTGTAAATCGCTCTTTTTTACCTTGTTTTACTTTTACTTACCATAAAGCAAAAGGTAAAAAAAATATTTATATTTTATAAAAACTAACAAATTAATAAATTAATTAACAATTTAACAAATTTAAACAAACTTAAATATCATTCCAAATAAATTTAATATTTTATTGCTGCCAATCGTCCACTACTTCTGTCCTGTTGGGTATATTTTTCATTAAACTGTGTTCCTTAAGGCCTGTATACCTTAAGTATCCCATCGTAGCACGACCGAAACACTTTTTCATCGGTGAATATTATATTTTCCCAAAAAATCGGAGGTTCCAAGTATTATAGTGCCGTTCCAACCGATGCTGGGAAATTGCTTTTCGTTTTTGCTGTACCTACAGATTTAAATGGTTGGTTTCTCAAAACAATAACTAAATTATTGTCTTGTTCTTGATTCGATAGTTTGGGGCGACCACTTCCAGCTCTTCTCTCAAAGGAGCGTGTTTCCTGCCATTTTTTTTAACAAAATGAATAGTACTCTTTGGGATGTTAAGCTCTTTCGCCACATTCCTTTCTGGCCAACCTCTCTGCTCAATATAATAAATAATTAATACTTTTTGATTCAAAGTTAAGTTTGGCATTTTAAAAAATATTTTTAGACACTGACAACGGACACCTGTTTCTTTACAAGTTTTTTCAACAGGTATTTATATTCAGTAGAAGGTGGCATAAGCCTATTTTACGAAAGGGAAAAAGAATTGCTTAAGATTTAATGGTCGTTACTGTACTTACTCAATAAGGGTTTAACAATACGGAATTAAAACGCAATCGGAGACGCAATTAAAAAAAATGTTAACAGTGTCCACTGACAGCTTTATGTTACATTACTATAGCAACTATTCACCGACACCGGTCTAAGCTGCCTTGCGAACCCACTTATCTTTAATAATTATTACCTATAAAAATAAACGTATTTGCATAAATTTGTCAACGTTTGAGAAAAGAACAGCATAGTTTACTAGGTGGCAAAGTTACTTTTCTTGGCTTGCTCTCGCTACCAGCCTTACTCCGTTTGACTGTTGAATACGAGCGTACCATGCATACTTGTTTTACAAAATAATACCTGTTATCTGTCAAAATGAAAGTGTAGCAAAAATGGCATTATTATTTTTTTAATTTATAAAAAAAGGTATTACCAATGCAATGTTATGACTATATACAAATTCTGAACCACATACGAGAAAGATAATTTTTTTCTATTTTTGGCATATAAAGCAGATTTAAAAACCTTCTTCATTTAACATAATTTAACGCTTTCGTTAGTAAAACACTTCACTATTTTTATAAAAATTCTGGTCTTCCCTACTTTGTGTTTTAAAAATAGTAAAATAAAGACTGGAAAATTTTATCCCGAGTAAGAAAAAGTAAAAATAGTTTTTACACTTCCATAAATAACCACCAAAATTGTATGTTTTTAATAGTATACACATTTAAAAACCTTAAAAAGTTGCAAACGGAAAAACAAGAGTTACAGTTAGGGTGCAGTAATTGCTGTGAAACCTTAACACATACGCAGTGCATTAAGATATCGTTTTTTTTTTTACTTTAATAAGAGTAATTTTTTAATGTCTTACTTTAATGACAATAGTACGCCACTGGACTCCCGTGGAGTAATTCTAATAATAAAACAAAATCCGTACGTACATCCTCAACTCTTAAAATTAGTATTACATACTGCCACACTGCCAATAAACGGTCAAGCTTTATATGCAACAAGCGCTTTGTTGCTAGGAAAGTAGTGTCCTAGCATAAATATACACTTTCATCGAGGAATGTCAGCATTACGCAATGAAAACAAAGCAGTAGGGAGTGTTTTATTGTATCGCCTTATGCGAAATGAGGTTACTTTGAAACAGATCCTGCAGTAATACATTCGGTGACAAATATTGGAAAGATGAGACTATATACCGGTACATACATGTAAAAATGTATTAAATTTTGCATTAAAGGCTTACTAAAGAGGACTTACATAATAAATTAATGATATAAAACAATCTATTTTAACTAATTTTCTTAAAATTGCTTTGGTCCTTATCTTCCATAGAAACGTGCTTACTGGTGTTTTGTAAAACACAATATTGCACAAATTATTTTTTATATTTTTCTAAATAAAGTGCCAAAAAACTATTTTACGAATAAATTTTCTTCAAGTTCTAAGTACAGTAAAAAGATGTGATTAAAAAAATATATTTTTTTGTAATAAATCCAATTTATTTTTATTACTCACATACTACGAAATTATAGATTTTTTTTGACGGTTTTCTGTTTGACCTCCGACCAGTGTGGATGTTCGATTGAAAACAAGATAATTATTTCCGGGAAAGGTGACTGGAGGAGCCAAATCTGGCGTTCTAAACTTTTGGGGATCAAGCAGAAATTCAACTGCCACTTAGTATATCCGTAAATGTGTAGTTTCGCAGTATGGAGCGATTCCTAAACTTTTTTAGAATCACACGTGGTGACATTGGCCGTATGGTGCCAAAAAAACAAACTCGTGAAGACAAAAAAGGTTCTAACAGAAACCGGTCATATATGGATTTTGGGATTGCATTTTGCAGCATCTAAACGTACAATGCGCATAATTTTATTCTTTTGTTGATGTTTGGAATATTTTCTATGGTTTAAAACCGGACTCTCGAAATTATCACTCGAATGCGTGGCAAAATGAATCCTGAAGGAGTTCGAGCCAATTAATTACAGCAAGCATGCAAGATGTTGGTTCGAATGCTAAGTAACTATGCTTAACTTAATTCTTGGTGCAAATTAAAAATTATTATATTTTTTTTAATAACACAATAACTCTTTAAATCAAGATAAAAACAAGTTAGCCACCAGTGATGTGAAAATTTATATTTTTTTTTCCAAGACCACAAATAAATACAGCGGTTGTAAGGAAAATTTAGGGACAGATTGTATATACAAAAATATCAAAAAAAGTTTATATAAACATGGGTTTGGAAATGCTTCGTTTTTATGATACGGGGTGTTTAGAGTTTTTTGGCTTTTATAGTTTATTTTACATTCCTCAAAAACCGGTGAAGATATTAAGATGAGTTTTTGTACACGCAAATGTATAAATCTAGGTCATATTTACATACAAAAAATTGTTTTCTAAGGCACTTACATCAGTGGCGTTCGTGCCGGTAAGTCGGGTTTTAGCTAAAAAACTGTACGCCACTGGTTTTCGCAAAAATTAGTATTGCTTTCTTAAAGCCAGTTTAATTATGCTTAAAAAGTACCTCCTGGACTTTTTTGTTGTGACTCACCGTTTTCGAAATAAAAATAAAAGTACTTAGCTGTTTCCCGAATTATTTATAATTTTAATATATTATTTGTACTAATTGTTCAGGAACAATGTATTCGATTTTAACTTTAGATCAAATGCTGGAAATGGCTTCCCTCTGCTTTAATGCATGCTGTAAATCGTATTCGAATATTTCTTCTGACCCTTTGAAATATTTGAGGTCTCGGGGAAAAACAGCCTATTATACGAATTAATAGATTAATTTTTATTTCGAAAATGGTGAGTCCAGAGAGGTACTTCTTAAGCAGAATTAAACTGGCTTTAAAAAAGTAATGAATTTTTGCGAAAATCAGTGTCGTTCAGTTTTATTCGATTTAAAAATTAGAACTTACCGGCAAGATCGCCACTAATGTAAGTGCCTTAGAAAATAATTTTGTACATTTAAATGTGACCTATAAAGATACATTATTGTATAGCAAAACTTATCTTAATATCACCAAAGGTTTTCGAAAAATGTGAAATAAACTATAAAAGGTGAAAAAGTTTAAACACCCAATACCATAAAAACAAAGCATTTCCGGAGCCATGTTTATATAAACTTTTTTTCATATTTTTAGATGTAGAATCTGCCTCTAAATTTTCCTCACAACATTCTGTAACACCCTGTATAAGCTAAGACTTACAAAATTAACTTGGAATAATAAATGGAAGTCCTGGAAATCTTTTTAAGCCTTTCCCAATAAATTAAAGTATTGAAAGAGTTGCCGTTTGGTTAGTTCTAATCCCACCAAAAATACCTATGTAAATAGGGGCCAAGTTACTTCAAAAAATCTCGATCTCTTGATCCTAAATTAGACCAAGTTCTTTTTTGACTTACCAAGTTTTGACTGATCTGTTTGTGTTAACGAAAAAAAAATGTTTGTGATAATATAGTCATTAATACAGGCAGATCAGTGAAAAACTTGCCTATTGAAAAAAGAACTTGATCTTAAGATCTCTGTACTTTAAGGGACCGATATTTATAGATAGGAACTTGGCCCTTATTTTATATAAGTGTTTTTGTGGGTTCAATAAATAAAAAAAGGGGATTAAGAAAAAGTAATAATTTATAAATATTGGTTTTTATACTTTTATGGACAAATAAAAACATTTAAATATTTAGGTTTTCCGATGTACCTTCTGGCAATATTTTAATGAGAATTTAGGATAGTAAAATAGAAATAAAAACGGTAACAAAGAACTTGTTACTGACCATTAAATATTTTTTAATTACTGACTGCTGATTTTTCAAATAATTTAATATATTTTATATTTTAAACTACATAAAAAAATAATAAAAATAATCTGCAATAATTATTATTATTGGAGCGCTACTAGTAAAGTTATTTTTTACTGTTTTTTTTAAATCCGATTTTAAAGGTAATAATTTAAATGTGTTCAACTATTTTTTATTATAAATAAAACAAAAGGTTTTTTTATGCAGAATTTATATCTATATTTTGTTCCTAAACCAAACAACATCAGTATAATATCTAATACAAGTGTATAAAGTATAAAATGTTTTTTCTACGAGCGTTAGCAAAGTTGAACTTGGCGTACTTAGTTGCGTGCACAAAGTAGCACTTTTATGTCCGTAAAAATAAAACTATTATAAAATTTAAAATGTAAGAAAAATTTAAGATATAAAAGCCCAAATTTATGTTTTTTAATTTTTGCCTAAGTTTCGTTATTTTTAATATTTTAGTTAAAAGAAAAAAATAATAATTGCCGTAAAATAATAAAAAAAGTGAATATAAAATGTGCATAAACAAATAATGTAATAAGTTAAGTCAACCTTTATCAAGCCATACAATAAACCCATTCTGTAAGCCATGACCTATATGAAATTAAAGGATTTGCAATAATTTTGCAAAATATGCAAAATTGTTCTTTAGTTATAAATATGAATTAAAAATAATTCTACTTTCTAATATCATTATCACCATATAAATGTTATTTTTTATAGTTCTGTAAAATTTTATTAAAAAAAAACCTTTAAAACATAATAATTGTTTTAATTTTGTAGTTATTTAAGTGTCGTAGAAAAAATATTGTTCCTAACCACTGCGCAAAGTGATTTTTTTTGGCACTTAACTGCTTGTCGAACTTAGCTTCTCGTTGTTCGTGCAACTACAGTCGCTTGCGAAAAAATATCACTTCGCGTAGTTGTCAGGAAAATTAATATTTTGTAATATCAATTTACTATATTGTTTAATATATTGCATATAATGTTTTAAAACAAATAAGACTGTGCTAGTGCCAAAACAGGAGCACCCGTAGCTGCACTGGGCAGTATTCCAGCTGCACCAGCGATATCCAGGTGACTGTATTTTATGGGCGTTTTACTTCCAGAACCATGCTGATCTAAGCCTGAAGCAAGCAGTAAAAATGCCATTGGCCCTGTAAACGAAAAAAATCATTTAAAAAAATCTTTGTAGCTTTAAATTTACTATGTAATTTTTAATTTATGGGAGGTTAATATTTTCTTATCTGTCGGAGAGTCTTGGTTTCAAAAAATAATTGTCGTTAAGTAAACACATCAGCCACCTTTTGACACTCTTGCTATGAAGAAATTAATAAATTGGGAAGTTCGTTGCCTTTTTAGAAGGAATACAGAGGGATGCATAAAAGTGGCCCTCGTTATTCTTTATACGAAAAGCATTAAAATACCTACAAATAGCAATTGCTTCAGCTGTCGATGCCTAAAAGAAGAAAACTTTTTTCACCGTTAAATGGAATCAAAAATGCCAATAGTTGGGATGACGCAAGATAAGCTTGAAGAGTAACCATCTTCAATAATTGATTTGTTTCAAATAGAAAATAAACCGAAAATAGACAGTCAAACAATAAAATAACGATGACGATAAAAGAGGGTAAGTAAAATAATTATGGCGTGATTAGCACTGACCCTCTCTTTATAGAATTTTTTAAATTTTTGTAAAATAATAATTTAAAATAAAATCTGATATATACGTTAAAGAGATAAAAGTATTGATTTGCCTCTTTTTTACTGTAAACAAAAGAATTATAAAAAATTAAAGGGTATTTTAAAAAAACTTTATAAAAACCTTGTTTTTCTTCTTCTCTGGGAGCCGTCTTGATTCGCTACTGGAGGCAGCGCAGCCCTTTACTCAAAATTATAAAATATTATTTTTTTAAATTATATACACTAAATTTACCTTAAAAAATTAAATCAAAAGTAGGTACGAAACAGACAAATTTGAAGGTAGATCACAGCAATGGGCTATTTTATTAAAAAACGTCCGTCCCACCATAAAAAGAACTGTCACCCTTCTGATGCGGCGCAGTAGCAAAACCCCAGGAAATTTTGTATATGCCATAAATTACATCAGAACAGTTTACTTACTCTATAGGCCTCGGCTTTAAGCGTTTACCTGCAGCTTTTCGTAAAAATTGCCAATTTGGTCCTCCTATTTTTCGGTCCTGTACCATTTTTCTTAAAGGTAAAATGGTATGTAAAAATAAAACATCGTATTTATTTTCATTTTATTTCTCATAAGTCCCTTTCCATTAAATATCAAAAATAATAAGTAAAATAATAAAGCTAACAAACAAAATCTTATTTAAAGTAAATAAGCATGCGATAAAGCCAAAACTGGGGATCCAGTCGCGGGATCTGGGAGGTCTCCTGCAGACGCAGCAATGTCTAGATGACTATACTTTAGTGGTTGGTTACTTCCAGAAGCCATGTTTGGCCAAGCCCGATGCTAAAAGTAAAAAGCTGCTGGTCCTAAAATAAAAATAAAACAAAAGTAATTTAGAATAGAAAAATATAAACCAACCGTAAAAATTACACAGGTATTTAATTAATAATTGTATCTTAACTACTTTTTTTAAAATTTAAGTTATTTTTATTTAAAAAACTAAATAATTTGTTACGTCATTGTAGTAAAAATAGTGTTGGATTTACTATCAGTTAAATTTTACTTATATTATTGATTTTACAAGCCAGATTGGAACTTTTTTTAGTACCTGTTAGGCAGAGAAAAAAGTAAACCCCTTATTTAATTACTTTTAATTACTTTTAAAAATTAACTAAAGAAATCAGAGTTTAGAAAATTTACAAAAACGGACTTATCAAATACTTGACTAAAGACCTTTTTGTGCATTTGCTATTAACTAAATCAACAATAGATATTTACGTTATAAGTCCGGAATATAAACTTTTACAGTATGAGTGGGATGTTTACGGACGAGGCGACGAAGGAGCAGGAGTAGAGTCTCGAATTTCGAAATGAATACTGTAAAGGTTTTTTGGACATATAATGTACAATATTTTATTTCATACTGTACTGTTAAAATTTATATTTTAAAGTAAAAGTATTTTTAATTTGCTTCGTATATCTACAAAATAAATAATTGTCTGCTCTGAAAACGAATTTTAAGATTTTTGTTTAAGGGTGGAAACTTTTTCATTACTGACATAAAATTTAAATTTGACGAAAAGATGGCGTTGATCTATCCAGAAAACGCAACCGTTCTGTTTTTATTTATGTCAAGATGAAAAGTAAGGTCAGTTAAAAATTTGTGTTTTTTTTACAATCATTTTTGGTAAAATTGATGAAATGAAGGAATATGGTGAACATCTGATTCATGATGAAATTTTGCAAAAATCTAACGCGGCTACAGGGCAGCAAGTACCAAAAAAATTAACAGAAAGTTAGAAAAAAAATTATTAACAAATCCTAAAAAAGTTTTACCGGGCTAGTTCAGTAATTTCTTTTTACTGGGCTCAATACCCTAAAAGTTCGTCTTCCGGACTAAAACCAAGAATCGAAAAGTTTACTTAACAGTACAGTGTAAAATAAAAAAAATATTAAAGAATCCTTAACGCCAACTTAATTTTTTTTTACCAAAATTTGGATCGTCCTTAACTTTGGTACAATAAGGTTGATTCAAGAGTGACACTGGTCATAGCAGCTTTATAAGATACATAGTAAAACTAGTAAATAAATAGTAGCTGGAGAGTTTATAAAGATTTATTGTCTATGTACTAACGTATCGTGGGTGTTTTAAATAAAGAAAAATTGTATTTATTAACAACAAATTTAATAATTTAAAAGAAAAAAAAACCTCTACAGGCACAAGGTTTCACAGCCTTGATACTCTAGGATTAAAGAAATGCACAAAGTGGGAAATTGGAAAATTCGGGCGCTAGTAGTTGTACTGTAAATGGAATGCATAAAAATGTGCTACATATTTCCATAATTGAAGCTATCAGACACGGAATAACTTTGACAAATTCGTCGGAGCAGAAGTCGAGAAAACTAATAAAAGGGCGATATGTCCCCAACAAAGTTTACGTGGGCAAGAAAAGGAAGTTTTCTTGGAGAAGTGGAGTCATAAGTAAAGCAAAAGATACTATTTAAATAATTTTTTCTACTCCATATTAGTAAGAACCTAATTACACACCGTTACTTTATCAGAAATCCTATACAAACACTATACTGTAAGAAGCCAAACGGCGTAAGGGCAGTTCGTAATATATATATATATATATATATATATATATATATATATATATATATATATATATATATATATATATATATATATATATATATATATATATATATATATATATATATATATATATATATATATATATATATATATATATTTATTATATATATTATATTCATGTAACAGTTTCACAATGTATTAGTCTGCAGCTCTAAAATATGAAAACTATCAATAGTTTTAGTAGCTGGATTTATGAAACAAATAGCAATCGTACTTGAACAAACGAAAAATGTTTTTTTAAATTATTTGTATTTTATAAAGACTTACATAATTTCACGCCTTATTTAAATAAAAAATAAACAAAAGTGGGTAGAAAAGGGGTATTAGTACACAAATGCAAAAATGGTTACATACACACTTTTGACATAAACGGTATAACTCACGTCATGTCCGTAATTTTCGGAAATCTTGAAGAAGTGGGTTCCATGTCGGAGTAATATACAAATTTAATCCCTTTTTTATCAAACAATCGCTGAGTACAGAAAAATTGTTTGACTACTTTTGAACTTTGACGCTATGCAACATACAAAAAAGCTGTTTTTTGTATGTTGATCATTTATTTATAAGAATTATTAATGTATAAAAATCATTTATTAATGGCCCTCATTAATGCATGATTAGATGCCTAAAACCAAAACACATCCATAAAAATTTTGATTTTTAATATTTGGCGATTGATGAACTCAACCCTTTCATAAATGACTATTAAAGGACCAGGATAATAATAGGAGCGATTAATTATCGAGGCCAGCTTAGCGAGTAAGGTAAGGGTTGAGATCCTTTGCAAGAACGGTATCTCCGTTGGTCGGCGTACGAGAGTGAGTGACTGCTCTCGAAATTTAACCCCAAGTCATAAAGAAACCTAAATTCTTAACCTATTTCTAATTATGGAGCATACCAATGGATTGGTAAAACCGCATCTCCCTATTTTAGGGCATGCTAAAATGTTTTAAGTTAAACAAAGACGCCAATAGGCGATTAGAACAGTAACCCGATTAAAAAAAAATCAATAATATATATTCAATACAAAATAGTTGTTTTTTGGTAATAACTTAAAATACCTATTTAACCAAATGAATTTGTGTAAGTTAACAAAAAATTAGTTCGTGTAACGAGCCATTCCGGAGTTATGGTTACCCTCCTAACTGCTAGATGGCGTCTCCTGAGATAATAAGATTTAATAATTACCAGTCGATTTTTATGCTAAGGTCTTATAATTGGGCCTTAGTTTACCAAAATTCTCAGTTGAATCCTTATCGGGGTTGAATGTGGAAACTATTAACTCCCAAACGCAGGCCAAAAAAGACACCGTTTTCCTGCAGGTCTAAAATATGACCTATCTCAAGTATACTACATGTACAACTGCTTATATATGCGGTTTATGACAGGAGATAGATGGCAAGTCATTTTTGATACGTAGCAGTAGATGAATCTATAATCAGGCCAAGCCCTTGCAAGCTATAATTAAATAAGGTTATTTCAAAATTAGTAGAAAACTAAAAGCACGCCACATTTAAACGAGATTTTAGAAACAGTAACATACTCTTGGAAAAAAAGTTAATATTTCTAAAGATTAAACTTGAAATGAAGACTTTTTGAGGGTGGAAATAAACGTCACGTGACACATCAATTCTGGGGCACGATTTTTAATTTTTATTGTTTTTTTAATAAACATACATTTGGAAAATAAAAAAATAAATTTTCTGCATTTTTGCTGATATTCTTTCGTAATTTTTGGTGTTTTAGTCCTTTTTTTTGGGTTAGAAAGTTTCTCAATTTTGACACCGGATTCGTCTCCCGGAAGAAAAAATATCTCGGAATACATATATGGCATGTAAAATACAAACCACTTTTCTTTTTTGGTTACTTTAAGGAAAATAAGTTTATTTAAAAATCATCAATGTCTCAATATAAGTAAAAAAAAAAAAAAAAAAAAAAAAAATTTTTTTTTTTTTTTTTTTTTTTTTTATATATAATATATATATAAATATTTAATAGAAAAAATATTTTTTTTTAAGTAAAAAGAGCTTAAAATGGCACATAGATACTTTCCTAATTTTAAATCACTTTTCCACACGTTATAATTTGTTTTAATCGTTTATTTCAATATAATGGTGCACTATTAATACCTTCTTATCAGAACCCTTTTTTATTGGTCCTTTATAACTGGATAAAAAGAAAATAAATCGTTTATTATTGATTTAGCCCTAAATATTTTTCCTAAATAGTTTCATGCAAAAGCTAAAGCTACTGTTAACATAAAATTAGGTTGTTAAGATGTTAGTTTGTTCTAACTAAATAAATAGGATACATACCTGCTTAGAAAGAGACAGAAAAAAATTCTTAACAAGACAGCACTAAACGTACGCATGCAACAGATAGTAAAATAATGCAACTAAGGGTTTTTTTAAAGTCACAAATTCATTAAAAAAAAAGCTGAATCTTTTTTATAGAGAATATTAATTTATGGCGAAGGTTTCTCATGTTTTTTTGTCAGAAATATTATCGAATCCCGCCACTCCGAAGATATTTTTGTTAAAGCTTCATTTTGTCTTTCATGTGTTAAATAGGTACGTTAATAATTTGTTAATAGTAAAGCAAATATTTTAATTGGGATGTTTTACAAATTAAATTTGTAAAGGTACTATTATTATTTTATTTTAAAACCCTAAAATAATAAAAAAAAACCACCTTAAATCTTGCTCCTATTTAAAAATGGTACATTTTTTGCTATACATCACAAGAATTGCAGTTTTTGGGCTTATGTCGTATTTTTTAATGTTTTAACACAAATATTTACAGGGCAAATCAAGTTCTTTTTGTGCACCTTTTTCACGATCTGTTCCGGCCGTAATGCTTAATCTCGTCCCTTCGCCCCTACTAATGCTAAATTGAATTTGTAAGTATTATATCTATATCTATATCTTATTTAGGTAATTATTTTCGTAGTAAATTGCTATTATAGAAGCTTAAAAAATAAAGTCAAAAAGCATTTGTATTTGTTGTGGAACAATAGATGATATACAATTTATAATTTGTTCCTAAAAAAATACTACTCCTATGTTTACTTAGAAACATTGAATTTAAGAAAAAGATGCTCATAGTCCAGCTTATAATATACAATGACAACAAGGCACAAAATAGAATCCAAATTATAAATACTTAAAATGTTTTTACCTTGGTGTCCCCGCATAGATTGGGTTGACGGCTTGGATTGACCCTGAATAACATCATCACCTTCCATAACACCCTTGTGTCCGGAAATATCCTCTTTTCTTAATGTAGAAATTTCGAAAGGATCACCTATTTCTTCAGAAGCCTTCTGGAGCTTTCGACAGTGATCCTCCTTATAGGCTGGACCATTATCTACCACTGAAAAGAAATAAATTTGCTTTAAATGTTTGTTACGTGTATATACAGGGTGACTTAAAAACATATGCAATCGCTCAAGAAGATGTTTTTTTTTCAGAAATACGACAAACATTTTATAGAAACATAGTTCCAGTAGAGCTTTACTTTTAAGATATGGTTTGTGGAAGAAACAATTTCAAAATCAAAATTTCTCCTTTATTTTTTTTAATCGGGTTTTTTTTAGTACATTTAACCAAATATCCCTTCTGATAATACTTTTTTGCTATAATTATAAACTAGTAATGTAGCTAGGAGCAATGGAGCATTTTTACCATTATTTCCTCGTAACTTTTTTGGCATTAATATTATTGACAATTCCACTCATGTATAAATAATTCCATTAGAAAACACAAAAATCGTAGTTTGCTATCGGCTAAAAATAAAGAAACAGAAATACAACCGGATAAAAAAATCGGATAAATTTCGACTAGGTACGTTACCATGGTAACAAATGCAACTTATTTGTTAAAGCGTCCAGTACGTCAGATTAAAAGGTTACGTTGTCAGAAGTAGTTTTTATCATGTCCCGATTCGGAAATACCTGCGACGCAGAGATAGAAAGAAATATAGAGAATTGTATTCCTAAAAATACAAAGAAAAGTCAATCATCAATTTGGAACCATTTGGCATATTTTGCAGAGAGCGAAATTTTAATTTAGACAGAAAGCAATCGATTAAAGATTAAGCAAACATACTGATGGATTGGGTTTACAATATAAAAAAGAAAAAGGGGGAAGATTATAAGGAGTATGTTGTCAAGACCATGTGGAATTCAATGGCAAAAATGTTACAAAATTTGTATTTAAATAAGTTTAAAGTTATTTTTAATCCTTTCACTGACTCTGCCTTTAAAAAAGCCCGTGAAGCTTGCAATTCTAAACGAAAAAGCTTGCAAAATGATTTGGCAAAGCGTAAGGAAAGTTCCGTTGCATTAACCAAAAGTGAAATAGGTAATATGGCATTAGTATGGGATAAAATACTCCGACAGGCCTTTTGAAGAAATGTTTCCATATTGTGGCATACGAACTGGCTTGGCGTGGAGGTGAAGCAGCAAACTGTAAGGTGCACTATTTTAAAGAAAAAAAATTGGTAATTGTCTCGAAAGTTGCCTCCTCTCCGATTTTGACCAAATTTGGTATACGGGGGTTTTTTGGGGCGCTGATTACGAATCTGAAAAATATTTTTTCGGCAACGTTTCGTTTTCGAGATATTCATCATCAAAGTTGAAAATCAAACTAACCTTATTTTCACTATATTCCCACTTCTTTTTGTACACAATTCTTGATTTTTATAAAAAGTGGCACACAATATTTTATAAACCACCTTTAAAACCTTATATTTTTATTTATTTTACACCTTTTTTTAAGCTGGGCGGCCATGATTCCCTAGTGTATACATAGTTGCGGCCACGATCCGACGTGTGAAAGTGGAGGTTAGTAATTAAATGTAAAAAGGTGTAAACAGATATAAAAACAAGTTTTTTAAAAAGGGGTTTTAAAATATTATGTGCCAATTTAGTGTAAAAATCAGAATTCTGTGCAAAGGAAGGAGGGAAAAGTGAAGTAAGGTTAGTTTGATTTCCAGCTTTTGATGATAATATCTCGAAAACGAAACGTTGCCAAATAATATTTTCAGATTCGTAATCGCCCAACCCGCATGCCAAATTTGGTCAAATCGGAAGGAGGAACTAGCGACAATTACCGAAAAATTTAATAATGGAGAGTTAACTGGCCGCATGAATACAATACAGTGTTTTTTAAAACATGCCAAGGTGACTCAAAAAAGTGTTGCGATAGCAAATGGCTAATAAAAAACAGAGAAATCCCTGATATATATATACAGTTAGGTTATTTTATAAAATTTTATATCAGACCAAATCATATTATAACTGATTTTTTTTTAACACCTAATCCATTTTCGAAAAATAATACCTCAAAAGGTTGGTACAAGAATGTTTCTATTGGAATCAACGAAATTCTTAAGTGGACAAAAATATCACCTAAAAAACTAAGTCTGGACGTTAAAAACAGAAAAATTTAGCTAAAGCGGGTGTTACTGACAAGATGTAATTAGGATAACTGGGCATTCCCCATCAAGTTTAATAAAACCTTATTTACAACTTAACAGTAATCATTAAAATCTTGTAACAAACTTTCGAGGTAGATCTTCGGATATTGAATCAACCATGCTTCCAACATCAACCACTCATTTAAATTCAGTATTACAAACATCTGTACGAGAAGTTGAAACTGCATCAGTAATAGAGTTAACCGCAAAAAGGCAAATTATTTACAGTAATTGTATTTTCAATAATTCTTTATTTTAGAAATAATTTTGTTATTAATATTTACTCTTTTGTTTTCTGTTATATTCTTAAATAAAATTTTGAGTTCAGTTGATTTAAATCTTTTATTCGTGGAATTGTCTTAAAAAACACCATTCAAGCTCATATTTTAAGCCTGATATTTTTTGCTTGTTTCCTCATACTAACTCTCAGGTAATTTAACTTGCAGCTCTCGTTAAATTTCCAGAAAGTAAGTATTCTAAAACAAGCATAAAAAAATATCCGGCTAAATCTGAGCTCTTATGGTATTACCCCCGACTATTCTTTGGCTAACGTCTTCAGAACTAAATTTTCTAGAAATAATTTAACTGCATAATTACAATTAGCATTAAATCCTCTTTTCTTTTAAACGTTTCTCTATCTTGTACACTAAACAAGAGAGCCACAGATGCAGGCCTTTGGGACACATTGTATATTATTCTTCTATTTCCGACAAGTCTTTGTTTATACAAGTCCTAATAGGGCACTCATTATAAACCATCATATTAAAAGAAAAATTAAATTGTGATTAAATCTTGACTAAAGGCACTTAGTCTAATTGTGTAAGCAAAAAGGATAAAAATCAAATAGGGAGGATACTTATCGACAGTAAATCTGAATTTCAAAAAGCAGTACATACGTCTCAGGTGGTTTGATTACCTTATTTAATTTTTCTCCGACATTATCCTATTTTGTTTTAAAAGTGGAAATATTAATTGTTGATTTGCCTTAAAAGAAAATCTAGACATATTAATATTCCAAAAAAGTGATACGGTTAAGTTAATATTATTAAATAGAGCGGTAAAAAATGAAGCAAGAAAAGTCTTGTTTATTATAACAGTGATTTAAACGATGTCCACTTGAACACCTGGTGAGATTTAGTTTTCTTTAAGCGTCATTAAGATATAACGGACTAACCAGAATTATATAAAAAGATATTTTTCTTAAACCAGAATATGGCTTTAATTACTGTTTTTATTTTCTTAAAGCAGGTTACTAAGTATAAGCTGTTTAAAAAAGTTTTTTCTTAATGGGAATTAAACGGTTGTCTTACTTTTAGAACATCAGATTTACTTGAAAAATATACAGTATGATTTAGAACTGGTCTTAATATATTGCATTTTATTGTATTTTTCATGATATATTTTGAGTGAAAATATTTCCATGGAAATGAAAATATTGGAATTTTTCAAACGTGTCTCGGTAGTATTGGAAATATTGCAAATTTTGGATATATCGAAAAAAAATGAGAATGCGTTTTAACCATCAAAACAAAGATTTTTATATATTTCTTATACTTTCGTGCAGTACAAATTTTACACTAGAAAATTAATTTCCGAAAAAGTACGTATATTATTACGATTACGAATAATAAAATCTCGATCTCGGAGATTCACCAATTATTGCTTGTGGCTAGTGGTTGCTTTAGAAGAAGTTTAATTGCACTCCCACGAAAAAAGCATTGATGCTGAATACAACATTCAAGGTGTGGATAATATTAATGAAGATATACCTCCTGGCACAAGTTGTGTCTCGTGGTAGTGTGTAATTACATTTTTAGAAATTTCACTGTTTTTCTTTGTATTTTTAATACTTAAATTTTTACTTATATTAATGTTTTTTGCGTTTTAACTTATGGATGACAATTTCACTCATGAATAAATAACCCATTTCAACTGTCAAAAGTCGAAATTTGCTTCCTCCCTTCTTATGTAAATAACTATTTTAATCACCTTCTTAGAAAATATTATTTTCAAGCCCTGAATAAGGGTAGAAAATAGCAGTTTACCTTCCTAGGGGGGTAAAATTTTTACCTCCCTGTTCCAGCCGAGCATGGCAATTAATTTATGTCTTCTCAATTCCTAGGTAATACTTTAACAGGTTTTTCATACAGAGGTTTATCCAAACAATCAAAACCACAATTTAATAGTAGAACACCAAATTTAAACAAAATTTTAATAAAAAGTATTAAAATATATATATATATATATATATATATATATATATATATATATATATATATATATATATATATATAATATATATATATATATATATATATATATATATATATATATATATATATATATATATATATATATATATATATATATATATATATATATATATATATATATATATATATATATATATATATATATATATATATATATATATATATATATATATATATATATATATATATATATATATATATATATATATATATATATATATATATATATATATATATATATATATATATATATGTTATACTCATATGCCGAATTCGCCCATTCGCCGAAATAAATACTCAGTTCGCGAAATGATCAAATCCAAATGATCGATTGCCGAACATAGTTCCCATTTCGGTAGCTGTTTAAACTGATTTACACATTTCGCGAACTGTGCTATCCGGAGTTGTTCAAATGCCGAATAAGATATATTTCGGCGGATTATCATCAGCTGGTCGCTCGAACACAAAAAAATTATATATTTCCAATGTTTGCCTCTCAACTAAAAATTTACCCGATGATAGCTTATGTGCAACTATGAATAAATATATGTGTCAGCTGGCTGTACCTCGGTACAAAAAACATTTTAAAAATAATAAGAATAATTCAGGATACGTCATTTCCTTCCAGATAAAAATTTTTAAGCTGATTGTCAATATACTGATATAATTAATAAAAAAAATCAGCCAGTAGTAAGTTGAGAAAAACACTGTCAGCTGATGCGTTCCAATAGGAGATAGATGCTCCCGCCTCACTCCTGCGGTACAACTCTAAAAGTATCAGCTGACGGTTTTTGACAGATACAGCCAGCTGACAAATATATTTATTTATAGTTGCATGTGTTGGGCGCAAAGACCGAGAACGGTCATTGGACGGAAAAAGTGGCCAAACCCCGTTCTGGTCGTTCAAAAACAGATTTTGTGCGTGTTTCAAAATAAAAAGCCGCTTTGCTTACCAGAACTAACCATGACCGACTAGAACTTAGGGCTTTTGAATTTATCTTAATTATTTGTAGAAGTTATAAACAAAATTTTAACAACGTATTGATATAAACCCGGAAAATATATGTATAATTACACTACTATCATATTAAAAATTATAAAAAAAAATGTTAATAACTACCTAGTCGGTCATGGTTAGTTCTGGTAAGCAAATTTTTAGTTGAGAGGCAATTATTGAAAGTATTTTTTTTTATATTAGAGCTTCCAGCTGATGATAATCCGCCGAAATATATCTTATTTGGCATTTGAGCAACTCCAGATAGCTTAGTTCGCGAAATGTGTAAATCAGTTTAAACAGATACCGAAACAGAAACCACTCGAAACTATGTTCGGCAATCGATCATTTGGCTTTGATCATTTCGCAAAATAAGTATTTATTAGTAATGAGCAAAGCAAGACCAAGACCAAGACCGGGCTAGTCTTGGTCTTGGTCTTGGTCTTGCAAGCCTGGTCTTGGTCTTGGTCTTGCAAACCAAAGGAAGGTCTTGGTCTTGGTCTTGCACCACCCGGTTTGGTCTTGGTCTTGCTGCAAGAGTCTTGCAGGTCTTGCTTTTTTGGTGGTAATAATTTAAACTAAGTAATATTGAATAAAAATATATTTTTTAATACTTAAAAATAAATAGAGATGGAAACTATATTTTCTGCATTAAAATTATAAAATATGCCAATTTTAACCTTACGCACGTTTCAATTATCTGATTAAAAAGCATATTTTAAATGTAGGAGTTTATTTATTTATGCTTAATTTTTGTTGAGTTAAGACACAACCTGTTTTTATACATTTAGTGGCACATAGAAACATTTTAATGATAAGAATTATTTAAATTTTCGTTGAAAAAGCATATAAAATTAAAAGAAATACAAAACTATGTACTGTGTGTGCAGAAAAATAAAACGTTTTATTTCAACGAGATATAAAATTTTCGTAAAAATGATTCTAATATATGTTAACATTGGTTTCTGATTAAAAAAAAAAGTTATTTAAAAATCTCTTCAGTTCATGTGAACTTTTATCTTTAAATTAGTCAAACATTTGCCGTACAAAGTTTGTACGAATACTTTATAAACATCCTGCATAAACAAGGTGGCTCAGTACTGTGATAAAGCTCGATATCTCCAAAACCAGTTCGTCATGGTGAAAAACTGAATATGAAAAAAATATAATAAAAGGACGTAAAATGTGATTTTTTTTTCTATTCCAGAATTTTTCAAAGAATCCACTGCCACTCAAGAAAACTCCCTTATTTTTAGCTTTTAACCCAAAATCTGAAATTTATGACAAAAAATCCATTAAAAAAATCAGCACCCTGTATATTATGCTGTAAAATTGTTAAACTGTCATATAGAAACAATGTCAACGTGAAATAGTTTTTAAATATAATTTTCGGTTTTGATAAAAATGACGTCATTATTATTCTTTTAGCATTGTTGTGCCTTTTACGTCAAAACCGGAAGTGGTATTCAAAATCCATTTGTATATAAATTTTTTCCTATATGACATGAAAAATATATTTTTTAATAATTTCTCTCTTTTACATTTATATGTTAGTTTTCAGAAGCAATCTTATGGTGTTACTTTTTACAGTGTAGAACAGAAATAATGTTTTTTTGGATTTTGAAAATTTTGGTCCACCCTGTAAATGGTATCACTTAGCTAATTAAAAAAAAAACATTTGGAATATGAAAGTTATTTTCAGCTTCTATAACTTTTTTCTCTGTCGTGAACATAGATAACAGTGGTCGTGAACGGTTTCGGAGATATCGTGCTTGGTCGAACCATTAAATCACAATCCTATTATATTTGAAATTGAAATGTTATTCATTATTCATAATCGTTGTTAAAGAACTGTATAAAATAACAGTGATTTATTTAATTAGGTATTAATTTATAAAAGAAACCTGTTACTCATTAAATAATCGCTTTTCTTGGAAGTTCTCGCCACATTTTTTGTCATTTCTGTATTTTTAAAAAAAGTTGAAGAAGTACAAGAGTCTTGCAGGTCGGTCTTGGTCTTGCGTAGTCTTGCACCCCTCGGTCTTGGTCTTGGTCTTGCTGCAAGACCAAGACCAAGACCGCAAGACCAAGACCGGTCTCGGTCATCACTAGTATTTATTTAGGCGAATGGGCGAATTCGGCACATGAGTCTAACATATACATTCCTTAAAAATAAAGTGCATTTTCTTTCTTTTATTTAATGCCCTTCGCTTTGCGTCGTCCATTAAATTATCCGCGGGAGGAAAATAGGCACTTTCCTTCCTTGTTAGGTTAATAAATATTACATTTTGGATAAAATATTCTTTTTATGTTTACCTATAAAATGGAAATTTAAAATTTTAAAAACCATCACCGAGTAGCTTTTCCGGATTAATAATACATTCTAACACACTAACAGTTTTTGATATGAAACTTTTAAAAACCTTTTGGAAAGGAAAAAAACTTTGTGAAATGCCCTTTTTTATCTTTATTATAAGTGACAAGCAAGAAATATTTCATGTCCATAGGTAAAATTGAAAATTGTTGCCTGCAGCCATCGTTTATATCACTTAAATCACTTAAGTAAGATGATGCTGGTAAAATGATATCGGTTTTTAAAGTTCTGATCAAATTTAAAAATATATGCATAAATGAGGCAATGTAATTTGCATTAAATAAGGTAGGCATTCTTTCATATATTATGTGTGCCTGGAAGAAGCGTTGTTTAATGGGAAACGTAACTTATTAAAAGACAAATTGTGCAGGCATTTGTCTTATTAAAATATCGTTCTCGACGGATCTTTGCATAGCATCACTCCTGCTGCCAGAACTCAAAAATTAGAATACTCTTAAAAAAACAGTAACTAACCAGAAGTAACCTCAAAAAACGGATCTAAAACATCCAACATACACTAAAACAGCAGCAATAATAGGAACATTTTGTTTTATTTTTTTTATATTTACTAAGAAAAGACATGAAAAATAAACATCATCCTCAAAATTGTGTGCCGCGTCACGTTTTTTATAATCTCAAAGAAACCATTATTTTCTTAAGACCAACCATTTTTTGCCAAATTTAGTGTACGGGAGGTTAAGGCATCACTGATTACGAATCCGAAGTCAGATTTGCGAAATTCAAAATGGCGGGGCCAATAAGACGGAATAATTTTTAAAAATATCGTCCTCCATATTGGATCTGCCAAAAAACTATCCATAATTAAGTGGCATTATGCCGGAAATAGTTTTAGAGCAGTATCTGAGCATCAAGAGTTTCAGGAAGGAGATGAAGAGGGAAGAATGACATTTTGTTTTGAAATAATGAAAACAGCAAATAAGGATGGAAATTTTTTAAGAAATATTTGTTTTACCAAGGAATGTATATTCTTCCTTAACAATGAACAAATGTTCAGAATTTCCGGTATTGGAGCCAAGAAAATGAACATCGCCTTGTTCATACTCGGACACAATATCTCCAAAAAACAAATGTATTCGTGGGAATTATCGGACACCATATCATTGTACCCTCTTTTATGGACTATAACCTGACAGCAGAAACCTATTTGGACTTATTTCAAAATCAAATTGGAGCCGCCTTGGAAGAAGTTGTTCGGGAAGATCAAATAATCTGGTACCAAATAGATGGTTGCCTCGCCCATAATGCCTGTATGGTTAGAGAGTACCTGGAAAATGATATTAACGGGAATTTTATTGGTCCACGGCACCGGATAATTTGGACAGCCAGGTCACCTGATCTTTGACCATATGAATTCTTTCTGTGGGATCACTTAAAAAGTGTCATTTATAAAAGTGTAAAATTTGAGAATCTAAACCAGCTACAAAATGCTATTTCGTTAGAATGTAATAAAATTTCGCAATATCAACGGTAGAAATGAATTTTATGATCGGTTCGGATATTGTATAGCTGTTAATGGGGGGTTGTTTGAACATTTTATTAATTAATGTTTTTATATAATTGTCTATTATTTTTAAAAAAGTTATTGTATTTTATTTTATTTTATTTTTCCACACCTAGTAAAATATTAAGAGTTCAGTTCTCTCTTTTTTCGGATCCATTTTCAATCTTCTGAGTTAAACATTTACAATTATTTATTGCGATTTCTTTGGACTCCAATTTACTGACAATAAGTTTAATGGTTGGAATGGACCAGATAGGCTTGATGGGAAAATAAATTAAAAATATTTCAGATACTACAATTGGTTTAATTAAACTCTGGTATGATAAAATAATTTTTTTAAAGATCGATAATAATACTTAATTGTTATTAGTTAAACTTAATTGTTAAAAGAAATAAAAGGTTTGATAAAAAAAATAATGTTAACGTTTATTTTACTTTGAATATAATGGTTGTGAGATTAATGAAACAAAAAAAAAACATTTCTTGTATTCGGCTGTACGTCAGATTTCACAAAGCCTTATAACAAATTGTTTGATGGTGGCTAGTGTCTGTTTGGTTTTACCTGAACCAAAAATTTGGTAATTTTGAAATTATATTTAATTGAATGATCCAAGATTCGCTTATTAAAATTTTTAAAAACTTGGCACGAGGATTTGTCAGACACTGGTAAAAGTCTCCAAAATATATGCTTAAACCACTGTAGCAGAGATATCAGACTGAATAGCTATCTACAGAGAGATATTTCGAGAACAAAGTGAAAGGATACCAAGTAGCTCCACTGGATACTGAGAACACCAACAATCAAATACATCCATCCCATACCTGACACCATAATGCTCCTCCATAAATCTTTCACAACAGAAATAAATGATTTTTACTCGTATAACAAGCTATCTTGGTCAGACCAAAGAGAAAAAATTTAGCTTTTGTAATTAAGACTGAATGAAGATATATTTTCTCTTTTTTTTGGTAATACAAAATACCGTTTTAATCCAGCGCCGCCACTGTAATCGCATAAATCCTTTGTTGGCCATTAAGTATACAAAAGAGATTCGTGAGTGTAATTTTTGGCTAAGATGGCCGAGAAATTGCCTTTGGAGAAAGGTCTACCGTTACTTGACCCGATAATATGAAAGGCGTGCTCTTTCTTTCGAATAATATACCCATATATAGTTGGTTTTTTTTATTTCCCAGCAATATTAATGATGTTGCACTCCCAAAAATGCGGATACAGTTAAGCTGCTGTCCTAAATTTTAATGTGTACGATAATGTTTGTTTTTTACCATTATTATTCACAGTTTTCAATTTAAATTTATTTTTAGATTATTAGAAAAGGAATACATTACCATTGGCAGCAAGTGTTTAAAGAAAAAAAAAACGTCAACAAGCAACTCAGCATGTTTCGTTTTGTCTACGTATTTGTATTCAGCAATGTTAAAAAATATTTAAGCACTTATTGGAAAAACTCTAAAATGCAAAAAAAGAATTAAAGACAATACAGTGTATCCGGTGGGTATTTCAAATCATCTTACTGCGACCTCAAAACTGAATAGAAAAATACCAAACTCATAGATATGTTTTAAATTGTTGTGCCGAATTTATTTATTACAAAACATTCTTTAAGCTACTGATCAGATATGCAAAAATAAACGGCTTTGATTTAGGTTCTAGGGTATAGATATGTGCATAATTCCTTTTTTTTTCGCTGGTTACAGCCAAACTGCAAATGTATTTTTTTTGTAAATCAATGAACGATGTTAGGAGTTTTTTGACAGATGTTAGTAGTGGTGGAACTAAAAGGTGCCAAATTTTAAATTTATATTGTTTTAACCAGCAATAAAGGTTCAAGTGGAGTACTAACTCAAAAACTAGAAGATTTCGAAAAAATAGACTTAAGATTTGTGATCAGCGCTCAAAAAAACACGGTAAATTTTAATAAGATGTGTGATGGGCCGGTAAGTAAAAATACTTTATTTTGTATTTTAAAAACGGTAACCAACTTATTACCAAAACATTGGTAAGTTTTTTATTTTAAAAAGTTTTCTATTTTTGGTGATCTGCAGGTTCGTAATGATTTATTAATTTTGTGTACACTGTGCATATTGACATCTATTTTTCGGAACACCGAGGCGGTCCTTTCTTGCTTGCCTGGCACGTAGCCCAAGGAATATTTTATGATAATACCGAACTTTTTAAAAACGATGACAAAAATAATCATAACGATAACATATCCACCCTACCTAAATCATTTTTTGGTAAATACGCCGTTAATAATATTCTGTAGATTCTTTAAAATGTAGGAAACTTCCCGTATATGAAAAAGAACGTGAAAAGAATAGGTCAAAGAGATTTTCCACATTTTCTGGACACCCTGTATATTACCTAGTATTTTTGTTTAAAATGACAAAAATTTGATTTTTTTTAAAAGTCCACTTTTAGCTCAAGTCTGTCTATCCCTATTGTTCTAAAAAAACAAATGGGAAAGAGATAACCCAAATTAAACAGTTAATACAGTTTAATAGTGTTTTTCTATATGTTGCCCTTAACCAGTTTAATTTCATGTTATTCCTTAATTTTGCACAAGTAGACAAAAATTAATTGGAGTTTTTAATTAGAAAACAAAAACTACATCTTATTTTAAAATACTATTTTATTTTTTAAATTATTGTTAGTTTTGTATTTCATCAAAAAATATATATTTTATTGTAAAATTGTTTTAAAAAATGTATTTTATTCTTTTTGATTAGTTCTGGTTAGTTTGAGCAAGTAAAAATTAAGCTCACGTAATTGATCTTGCTTCATTTTAGAAACTTAAATCCAACTTTAAATCTAAGATTTTTTTTTCTAAAATTTTAGTGCCAGCAATATTCACCGGACCCAGTGCTTTTTAGCTAGGGTTACTTTCATTCCTTTAGGTTGTTATTAGATAATTTCTTTTCAATATTTATTTTAAAAATGTATTCTTCATAGCTTACATATTTATATCTTACAACTAATTTGCTTGATGGATTTGGCATACTTGCGATGCTGACACATACTTTTTATATTTTACATCCTATAATTTACGTTATTTTTTTCGTTTGTGTTAAATTTCAGATTATAAATTTAAAATTTAGGTTTGTTTTTAATTCTTTTCATTTCTTATCAAAAATTTAAAAAAAAAAACATTTAATCTTGAATCTGAATTACAGTAACTTATTTTATCTATTTTACCTCGCCTTGCACTCCTACTTAGGTACTCCCCGGTCAAGTTTGTATACTTACAGCTAATTAAAAAAGGAATATTTTGGATTAGCCCCACCGCCGCGCCGTTTATTTAGAAGAAATCCAAATCCAGTAAATATCAATGATTAAAAAAAATTAAGTATTAAAAATCTCTGCATCGCATTTTTACGCTTTTTTCAAATAATTTTATAAATATTTTTATAAGTAAATTCCAGGAGTGACTTCATTATTTACTACCGTTAACTTTATGCAAAATTGTGCAGTATGATACGGTATGATGTGTACGTTAATTTTTCTTTATTACAGCATAAAATAGCTACCTCTGCTATTGTTAAATGACAGTAATTACTTATTGACATACAGAAAAACAGGAAATTAACACCCATCAGTTTATCGTATATAAACATTTTATAAATATCGCACATGTATAAATGCAAAAGGTAGTCAAGAAAAAATGAAATAAACGTGGGTGTTTTATTTTTGATTTATTTCTAATAAGGATCATCTGAAATTAAAAAGTCATGAATATTGATATCCGTATTAATAAGTTCAATAATTTAAATAATGCATTGGATCCACTTATCATCCAAGCATTAAAGAATAAAACAGTAATGGGGACAGTACAAAGGGCAACAACAATTGTCGTAATTTTATTTTTATTTGGAGGTGTTTAAAAGCACGAGTTTGCCGAAAAGTATGGGTTTATATTTAATTTGTAGGTAAAAAAATATGTAGTATAGTCTATCTAAAAATATATCGCTATGGCTTTTGACGGACAATACCCCAATATACCTTTAACGATTTTATTACTTTTTATTACTTTCAGCTAATATTTGAGTGGCAGTGTTTAATAACTGTTTTTACTGTGTGTTTTAAAAAAGTTGTTTTACGAGAACATAACGCGATAACGCGTCGAAATCATTTGTCATTAGATGCAAAACAATTTGTGAAAAATGTATATAAAACTTTAATCAGTAAAGGACTAATTAAACAAGAAGCGTTAAAAGAAACCTGTCTTCTTACAAAAACTCCAATATCATCGAAAAGAGATATTATTATTAGTGAAGAATTGAACAAAAGAAAAAAACGTAATGATTTTCAATCTCACCGTATAGACAATAGTGATCAGGACCTAATAAGAAGGAAAATATATTGTCTTTATGAAAGCGGAATTGTTTCTACCTTGGATAAACTGAAAAAGAAGCTAGACGAAGACGAAACCAATATAAATATTGGCCTCCATATAATAATACCCTCCATAGAGTTGTTTGTAAAATGGGATTTAAATACCTTAAAATAGCCAAAAACGACAAGTAGTAATGGAATCGCACAGAATACGCACTTGGAGATTTAATTACCTTCAAGATATTAAAAAATAAAGGTTAGAAAACAAATACAAAATTCACCTTGATGAAACATGATTCGATGCACACGACACATTATCCAAAGGATGGGTTGATTTCAGTCAAAACTTTCAGACTAAGCACCTTCTAATAAAGGAAAACGTATTACCATAATACACGCTGGTTCAGAAGACAGATTTGTCCCAAACTGCTTGCTGTTGTCTGCAAAGAATATTAAGGATTCTAGCTTGGATTATCATAAAGATACAAGTGCAGAACTTTTTGAAAACTGGTTTCGATATTTTTTTTTCAAATATTTCAAACAACAGTGCTATTGTCATGGATAACGCAAGCTACCACAGCAGTCTGCTACACAAAGCACTAACTTCATCAAGTTCAAAAACTGAAATCCATTGCATATGCATTTCCAATGTAATCATCTTGTGTGTGGTACAATATTATCGGGTCAATATTTTACGGACTTTAATCAGTCCGACTGATTTAACGCATTGCCGATTTTTTAGTTTGGAGTGGTAGTGCACATGGAGTGAAATCCCTCTCAATTCAAATTGTGCCACTTCTCGAATATGGAGGGTAAAAGGTAAGGAGCACCATCTCTTATGGCTATTTGGCTCAAAAAGTCTGGAGCCACTTTTATTAGCATTAACTAAAGAGGCGCTGGTGAAGCGGGGGGTATGGTGTGAACCAATAAACTTAACCGCAATATACATATAAAGTGAAGTTTAAAAACAATCAACTGGAACACCAACGCCATTTTAATTTACTGAAATTTAAAGGCCATTTTTGTAACACAGAGATGGCCCTTTTTATCTTAAGGCTTTATATACTCGAATAACGGATTCTCCCTCTCCCCTCTTTCCTTATACTCTTTGGTACAGCACTTTTTACAAAAATATATAGCAATTTTTTAATTGAAACTTTTACTTTTTTACATTTGCTTAATTGGAATTATTGATTTTAAACTTGTTAATTAAATGTTTAATAGACGTTTTTTATAAGACGTATTAATATGTTATTGAATTAATTAACAATTACCGGTAAAAATACACCTGGTATTTTTTATCACTTGGATTTAAATAAATCCGGAATGGGTCCTCCTACGCAAGTAGTAAACCTATTTAATCTAGCAAGGGGGATACAATTTTCCGCACCAAATTATAAGGATTTTAAATACGTTGCTGTAAATGCAACGTATTTTTTCAAGCTTTATATACATTTCAATATTTTAAACCCTTAACTTGTGTTAGAACTGAAATTATTCAATTATTAAATAAAGTTGGTTTACTTTTCCTATAAACCGAGATGCGACCTGTTTGCTTCAAACCACTGATTTACGCTAGAACGAAAGTTCCTACTTTGCTTTTAAAGCATGAGTTTCATTTTTTTAACAATTTTTTAGTTTTATAAGTATCTGAAAGATAGAGCTACTATGCTTTTCTCTGGTTTAAAAATAGACCAATATGTATTTTGCATCTAGCCGCTCTTTTACGCTCAAATTGCTATAAGCTTTTCGACTTTAGTCGATCTTATTATTGCATTGATAATCATTAATAAGGTCAAACGTACTTACAGGTAATCAGCATAAGGAGACACAGCATAAGTTCTAGTTTTATGACGGGAACTTTTTTTGTATCTTTCAAAGCATTTTAGTTTTTTTTTGTTGCTATAAGTAGTAACTGCTACCAGTTACGCATGCAATTATGACATATTTTTTGTTAGTAATTTTCCCTAATTTTTTGATTATTTGTATGAGAACATGACAAAGGTAACAAATATACTTCTCTCTGGTTAAACAGCAAATCAATGAATTAATTTGGCATCTAATCACTGTTTTACAACTATGTGCAGTACTACACAAACACATACGTTTATTATGTGTAAACATCCACACATGTGTGGACGATTCCCTTTTTTATGCTTGCCAAATATTAAAATGTCTGTCTGTTGTTATTTTTTTTTTGCAGAGTAGGGCTGATAATGTATATCTCTATTTCTTTCGTTTAATATTTAAGCAGATTTCTATAGATTAAATTGTGTATAAAAACTTACCCTAAGTTAGATACAAGAAACAAAAAATTAAATTTTATTTATTAGGTCTGTATATTTAAAAAACGCCTAATCTTTAATAAACAGTGTTTTTTTTCTACCCTATAAACATAATAAAAAGTGGGAGTGTACAAACAATTTAAAAAAAAAAAGTACTTTAATTACTTTTCCTTCTAGGCTTCGTCAACTATGTACAGGGCGTTAAAGTTTTCCTATTTTTTGGGATTTTTTATAACGCCTTTTACAGGTTTTTTGTTGAAACTTACTAACAACGATAACTTCAAAAGGTTAAAAAGAATTAGTCACCTTTTTTAAATAAAACACGCTGTATGTTTTTATTTAGAATAATAGGACTATTCATACTCTTTTCAAAAACGTATAGTTTGCTGGTATTTCTTTTAGCAGTTTTAAAAATATTTAAGTTTTTAATAAGAAATTTAATTGATAGTAAAAATTAGCATTGCCTTGAAAAACAAATTATTCATTTTGCACTTGAAAAATCTAAAAAAATACAAACTTTTAACATAATTTTCACCACTTTCCCTGCAGTAGAAAGTGTTTTTGTTTAACCTATGATTAATCGTGTTGAAAACAAAATTGTACTGGTTCCCATTAAGTTACATCATTACGTGTTTAATTTTTCGTCTTAATATGTTGATATTTCCTGACCTTTCATAATACACTTATGTTTTAACTTATTCTAAAAAAATTACAAATTTTTAACGTAACTTTTTCTATTTTTTCTTCACTAGAAAATGTTTTTGTTTAACTTATGATTAAACATGATATTAAATAACATAATTTCATGTTTAATTTTTCGTCTTTGTATCTTAATATTTCCTGGCCTTTCATAGAATTTTTTTTGGTATGATGGCCTTACAAACTGGTGTATTGGCCACAATTTTATTTTTTAACTAATTCCACAAAAATAAATCCAAATAATTTAAATCGGGGCTCTTGAGCGCCCATTTACAAGTGCAATACTTTCCCAAACACTAGATTTCTCGTTGAAATACTGAGTTACTGGTGCAACATTGTGTGGAGGTGCCCCGTACTGTCGCCTGAGTTGGTTCCTGTATTGCTGAAGAGAAATGTCTCCAAGCAGGATTTTTATTTCCTTTAAAAAAATGAAGAGACTATCTTCTGTTAAAGATCTTTTAAAATTATTGGTTTAATAAACTTATTGCTCAACATGCCGCACCAAACATGAAGAGACCTACGCTCTTGTCAGTTGCTCAATAAAGCGTGTTCTTTTTATTACAAATCCTTAGCTAAACAAGAGGTATAATTTCATGTTTTGATCTTCGGTATATTCCATATTTAATGTGTTTTTTATTTAAATAAGGTGACGCCAAAATACCAATACGTGTCAAGGTGCTGTCAAAACGTATAAACAAATCAAATCGTTTGTTTTCCAAGGCAATGCTGATTTTTACTACGAATTGGATGTTTAATTAAAAACTTGATATATTTTCGAAAGAAGGATAAATTAACCTTTTATTCCAAATATAAATATACAGGGTGTTCCATTAATATTTTTTTTTTTTACTTTTTGATGTTCATTTGTATTTTTCGTTATGCTCATAAGATAATAGATAAGAAACTATAAAATTTTATACACATTGGTTTTTTCAGAAAACCCAGTACATTTTTTAAAATATGTATTTTAAATTTGGCACTTAACTTACTGGGATAATTGTCATAAAATATTTATATTATATATTTTTCAAATCAAAGATTGATTCATCCATGTTACTATTTTCTTTAATTCAAAAAATTAAATTGCCCATTCTATTGCCTTAATTTTTGGTTTCTTAATCTTTTTAAATATATATTTTTCCTCGGTAAGACATATGCTGAAAAATTTAGGACAAAATTTTGTCAAGGATTAAAGGATTAAACGCAAGACAAATTTTAAAATTTTAGAGTTATTACAAAATTTTAAGAACCAAGGAAAATTATTATAATTATAATTCCGCACCTGCGTAAATAAAGGGCCAATCTTAAATTACACTTATTTAAAGATTGGCCTTTTTTTAACTCAGATTCAGAATTATTCTTTTACTTTACCATGGACTAGAGTAAACCCAACTTTGATCATGTTTGGTGCAAGAAATCCATTACGTTTCGATCTTTCCTGAACAAAATCCGGTTGGAAATAAATCATCTAGGGAATGCATGTTTGCCCTCCAAGGCACAAATGGCGGCTATTTTCTCTTCCTAGACTATAAGTCTTCCATTAGTAGCGCCAATAAAATCTATCATGTGGCATTTATTTCTTGGGCAGAGCATTCTGACCGAGTTATTACATATGATAGTACCTTGCTGATCCCATGTACGGTCTTGACACTTTGTATGTACATTTATTAATGTGATTCGCTTTAAATAAAGATTCTCGTAAATATTTCGAAAATTTATTGAGTCCTGTTTTTTGTTCCTTAGTCTCTTTCAAAAATTATATTAAACGAATTCGAAGATACAAGACGTTTTTTTCTATACAATAGCTTTTATTTGTTACACAGACGTCGTATGAGGGAATATTCGGTGATTTTTGGGATAAAACTTAGCTTATTTTTTATGGCCGACGTCTACATTATTTTAAATGTTTGTTGTCGATTGTATTTTTAAAATGTACTGCTAAAAATTTGATATCATGTTTTTAAAACTTAACCTAAAAACAGTTTTTTGGAAAGAAAAAAACTCGATTGCTTTTGTATGCAATTATGTTAAAGCAGACTCTTATGCGTAAATATCTGAAAATGAGCCTTTCTACAACTCTTGGTTTTTAAAAAATACTTTGCAGTCAATTATTTTTGAAGTTACTAGTTTAAGGTTGGGAAGTGAGCTTACCAAAATAATTTTGTAATTTCTTTCCCGTTCATGTTATATATTGTGACGATCCGATTACCTTTAACTCAAAATAAAAAAGTATTATTTCTTTGCTTGCTAAAAAATAATATTGTCGTCCCAGAAAATACGACAAACAAAAATTTATTATTTTTTTCAATATATTTATAGAGTTTCTGCGTCTTTCTGGTAATATATTATCGAGGAAAAGTAGTGATGAGCAAAGCAAGACCAAGACCAAGACCGGGCTAGTCTTGGTCTTGGTCTTGGTCTTGCAAGTCCGGTCTTGGTCTTGGTCTTGCAAGCCCAAAGAAGGTCTTGGTCTTGGTCTTGCACCACACGGTCTTGGTCTTGGTCTTGCTGCAAGAGTCTTGCTGGTCTTGCTTTTTTTGGTAGTAATAATTTAAACTAAGCAATCTTTAATAAAATATATATATATTTTTAATACTTTCAAATAAATAAAGATAAAAACTATATTTTTTGTTTTAAAATTTTAAAATATACCAATTTTATCGTCACATGTACATTTAAATTATTTGATTAAAAAGGATATTTTAAATGTAGGGGCTTATTTATTTATAGCGCTTCATTTTAGTGATAGGAAATATTTAAATTTTCTTTGAAGAAGCATATAAATTTACAATACTGAGTACTGTGAGGGCAGAAAAAAACTTTTAATTTCAACCAGATGTGAAATTTCCATGAAAATAATTCTGATATGTAAACATTGGTTTCTAATTCAAAAAAAAAAGCTATTTAGAAAGCTTTTAAATTCAAATAAAGATTCTATGTTCAAATTAGTCAAAAATTTGCCTTACAAAGTTTGTACAAATACTTTATAAACATTCTGCATATACAAGGTGGCTCGATAGTGCTACAAAGATCGATATATCCGAAACCGTTCATAATGGTAAAAAACTGAATATACAAAAATTATAGAAAAAAGAGCGTAAAATGTAAAATTATTTTCTATTTCAGAATTTTCCAAAAAATCCTCCACGACTCAAGAAAACTTCCTTATTTTTAGCTTTTAACCTAAAATAGAAAAATTATAGCAAAAAATTCGTTTAAAAAAAATCGCTTTCCTGTATATAATGCTGGAAATTCTTGAACTGTCATATAGGTACAATGTCGACGTAGATGGTTTTTTATATATCATTTTCGGTTTTGACAAAAATTACGTCATCATTATAGTTTTGGCATTTTTTTGACTTTTCCGTCTAAACCGGAAGTGAAATTTAAAATCCATTTATATAAAAAATATTCCTATAGAAAATGACAAATATATTTTTTATTAAACCATCACTTTTACATTTATATCTTAGTTTAAAGAAGCAATCTAATGATGCCACTTCTTATAGTGTGGCACAAAAATAATCTTTTCCTGGATTTTGGAAATTTTTGATCCAGTAAGTGGCATCACTAAATACCTAATTTAAAAAAAAAACATTAGGAATAGGTAAGTAATTTTCAGCTTCTATAACTTTTGTACTCTTAGTTTTTCTCTGTCGTAAACGGTTTTGGAGATATTGAGCTTTGTCGGACCATTGAGTCACAATCTTATTATTTTTGAAACATTACTGAATCTACTAGTTATCGTTTCTAGATAATTTTATTAAAAAACGAAGTGATCAATTTAATTATTATTTTATTAAAAAAACCTGTTACTCATAAAATAATCGCCTTTTTAGGCAGATCTCGACACATTTTTTTCATGTCTATATAAATACCTCTGTATATTGAATATAAAATTAAATATTATAATTTAAAAAAAAGTGACAAAAGTGCAAGAGTTTTGCAGGTCGGTCTTGGTCTTGCGTAGTCTTGCACCCCTCGGTCTTGGTCTTGGTCTTGGTCTTGCATACCCCGGTCTTGGTCTTGGTCTTGCAAGCGAGAAGGCGGTCTTGGTCTTGGTCTCGGTCTTGGTCTTGCTGCAAGACCAAGACCAAGACCGGTCTCGCTCATCACTAAGGAAAAGGAATGCCCGAGGGATTTTTTGTGCAGTAAGATGGACTTGAATGCGGTTTTTTGCATTCAATTCGTATGAACGTCTACAAACTTTATGAACAAATTTAATTTATGGGAAATAAGAAACTGTCTTTGTACAATAAAAAAATGGTATTTTCGAAATGCATTTAAAGGTTTGCAATAATTAAAAATTTAGTAGTAACTAGGTAAATAATGACGGAAATGAGCTCAAATTTGTTAATCGGGGGTTTTCGAGGTCGCCGTATACGAATGTGATATTGGTAAGGGCCTACGGACTACCTGGTGTGCGCTAAGGATGGTGTTAACTCGTCTTCTGGAGTTTTACGACAATTTCTTCTAATATCAACCCAATTTTATTACTCGGAGGTTTTCGACGTCGCTAAACATGAATATGACAGTAACAAGGGCCTACAGAGTACTTGGTGCGCCCCAAGGAAGATGTAAACGTCGTCTTCTGGAGTTTTATGACAAATCTTCCTAATCTCAGCCTAATTTCTGTATTCGGGGGGGTTAAGGTCACTGAACACGAATCTGACATTGACAAGGGTCTACGGCTACGGAGTACCTGGTGCGCACTAAAAATGGTGTAAACGTCGTCTTCGTCCTTCTAATATTAGCCCAATTTTGTTCCTTGGGGGGTTTTTGAGGCCTTGCCAATATCATATTCGTTTTCAGCGACCATTAAAAACCCACGAGTAAAGAAATTGGAACGATATTAGCAGGATTTGTCGTAAAACTCCAAAAGATGACGTTTACACCATTCTTAGCGCACACTAGCTCTCGGCAAGCCCTTTTCAATATCATATTTGTATTCAGCAACAGGAAAAACCTCTTGAGTGGTCCAATATTAGAAGGATTTTTCGTAAAACTCCAGAAGACGAGGCTTACACCATTCTTAGCGCGCACCAGGTGTTTCGTAGGTAACAAAATTGGGCTGATATTAGGAGAAATTGTAAATCTCCAGAAGACGACTTCTACCCTGTCCTTAGCGGGCACCACGTAAGTATTCCGTAGGCTCTTGATAATTTCATATACGTGTTCAGCGAGCTCGAAAACTACCGGATAACAAATTTGGGCCTATTTCCATCATTATTTACCTGGTTATAAATTTTTTATAATTGCAAATGCAATTGCATTTGGAAAGGTATTTTTTTAATGCACAAATGCAGTTTATTATTTCCCATTAATTAAATTTGTTCACAAAGTTTGTGGACTTTCATACCAATCGAATGAAAAAAACCGCATTCAAATCCATCTTACTGCACAAAAAATCCTTCGTAAAGCCTATTTTTGTTCTACGTTTCCTCGACTATATTGGATATAATAAGATGCTAATCATTGCCCTCCTATAGAATTGTCTAACTTTAATTTTTTTTACTTAAATTTACAAAAATACAGAAATCATAAAATGTACCTAAAACGAACTAATCATCTTCCAATTATAAAAACATTTTGAAATAATTACACTAAGCTTTTAGAAACTATTTTAAGTTCCTTGGACTATAAAGAAAGTCATAAAATAATACAATAAAAACGAAATTAATAAAAATCGACAGCTCCAGCAAACAACAAAGAAGAAGCAAAAATACGCTACAAGAAAAAGAAACTAGTTACCCTATTGACGCACATACAAAATGAACAGCATTCGTCGAAAATTTCTAGATAATCATCATTTTGAGAAATAAAAAGTAGGCTTTTTAAATTAATGATTAACAATAGTTTATGCATAATTATTTGTAAAAAAGTTTATTTACAAATTTGTTTTTATTAAAGCTTATATTTCTGTTTTAAAAAACCCAAGTCAAAAGTATTTCTGGCGATGTTTATGAATAATTTGGTTTGGTAAAAATTGTTTTTTTTGTAAATATACAGGGAGTAACAAAAGTAATGGGACACAGAGCAACAGCAGATTATTTAGGTCACAATAATGCAATTGACGTAAACTTGCCTTATCCCAAAGTTGATAATAACTAAGATACAGGGTGTCAAACTTTTAATTTTGTTTTCGTTTTTTCGTAATAATTTCTTAACTAAATAACATAGCCGTACAAAAATGAGGATTTGGTGGTTCTTGGAGGCGAAAAATTCAAATTCGTCTATACTTTTGATGTTGCTGGTAGAGGGCGCCAGCTACGGCCTACCCCACTTGTTTTAGATGGCATAACTAAGCTTAGTATATTGACCTGTTTGTTAAAAAATAAATTACTATAATTCCCGCTGCGTCAAAAATGTATACATCATTTAGGTCTTTAGGAGCAACTGTTTTCGAGATAAACGCACTTAAAAGGACCCCGCAATTTTCCTATGGAAAATGGGTTTCGGATATATGTTTTCAAACTTTCCAAAGTAATAGTTTTTAACACGCTGATCAAAAGTCTTCACGGGTACAAAACCCAAAAACCCCTCTATCCCCTCTAAAATTAGCCTTAAACTTCACTGGGTATTTGGGGACTTTTGAGGGTGATTTGTTATACCAGCAACATCAAAAGTATCGACGAATTTGAATTTCTCGTCTCAAAGAACCCCCAAATCCCCAATTTTGTACCGCTATATCTTTTTGTGAAGAAATTATTATGAAAAAACGAAAACAAAATTAAAAGTTTGACACCCTGTACTTGTTATTATCAACTTTGGGATAAGGCAAGTTTACGTCAATTGCATATTGTGACCTAAGGAATCTGCTGTTGCTCTGTGTCCCATTACTTTTGGGACACCCTGTATATATCTTAAAATTATTTTGAAGATCCCTTACGGTTTTGTATATATTTTAAAAACACTTACAGAAAAGAAAAAATTAAATATTGCAAACATAACTTTTTTATGTGTAAAATACGGTCATCTTAAATATAAAATAAATACATTTTATTTTGATTTGTCGTTTTCTCTTTATAATTTATAGATTTGGGAAAACAAAAAAAAATAGTGCACTTGGGCTAATACGTTTAAATACATTTTTACTATCCGGAAATACTAACAGAACGTGAACAATTTTATTTTAAAAACTCTAAGGGATTTTTAAATGCGCCAATTTTAATGATAAAAAACCCATTTTTTAAAAACTGATATTAAAAAATTAAATGAAATACTATAAATAAAATTCCATTCTATAAATTAATGTCTAATTTTTTTACCTTAAATGTTAGGTACCATTAAAAAAAAAGTTAGACAGAGATTTGCATTTTAATTGGGTTAATCAAGAATTTTGGTTAGGCAATTTATCGAATTTAAATAGGGGTGTTGTATTTACTACAAAAAATTTTAAGACTTAGCGAGGCAAAAATTAAAGAGGGTATATTTGTCGGTCCACAGATAAAAGAAATATACTAACTAAAACTGAATAACGGGCTTGGAGTGCTTTTCAATCAGTTGTTACAGTTTTTTTTGGAAATGTAAAAGCTGACTATTACAAAAACCTTGTGTTTTTTATAATTTAAAATGTATTTTTTCTTTATATTGAAGTATCAAGCTAACTTTAGAAACATTATTTGAAATCATAAGCCTTTAAACTTTTTGGTACGTGAACCATTTGCCACGATTTTCGGTTTAGGAAAATTCCTAATTACAGTTATTAGTATGTGTAAATTTATTAACTTCAAATGTGTTTCTGAAAGCTGACATGGACTTCTTGTGGTTCGTATTTGGTCGCATCAAGAATAATTGTTTTAAACAATATTAATTACTTGCTTTTGTTTCGGCTCATTTAATCCATTTTTAAAAACTTTACGGCAAAAAAATATAAAACCCTACATACACCTTTTACTGTCACAAAGAAGTGCTTGCTGCACTTGATGAGATTTAAGAAACTTGATGAGAAAGAGTATAACATAAATTTTATTTTATCTTAAATCAATTACGCGTAAATAAGTCACACCTTGTAAATGGTTAGTTGGTCTGATACCCTAATTAAATATTTATATATAAAGCGTGAAAAAAATTAAACTACAAAGTATATGTCTAATTGAAACAGGTTTTATTCTAAGGTGGATGGAATGATTTGTGTTCAGTTGTAAAATAAATGTATAATCCAAATATAGCAACATCTACTTAGTAAAGTAGTAGATGGTAAATTGAAAAAAAAAAGTTTGATAATTTGAAAAACCGGGACAATAACACAGCCCTCCCTTTATGTTTTTGGGGTCGCTGAATTGAAATCCTGGGTCATTTTGACCCAACCAGGTTAGGGTTAAAGGTATTTTAAAGTCAAAGTTATTTTTTATACTTTGGTCAAATTAGCAAAGTTATTCGCAACCAAATTTGAAGAGAGTATACTTATGTTTTTGATATCGCTGAATACGAATCCGTGGTCAGGTAGACTTTATCGACTCGTGGTAAAGAGATATTTTAAGGTCAAATATGCGAAATTACACAGCTCCACAAAATAGAAATTGAAGGTCTGAACGACATGACCATAATATTTGTATGTTTTTGGGGTCGCTGAATCTAAATCCTAGGTCAGTTTGACCCCATGCATCGGATCAGGATCAAGGGCATTTCAAGGTCGAACCGCAACCAGATTTGATGGGATCAAACTCACGATCTCAAAAACATAAATATTTCTTCATTTGGTTGAGAATAATTTTTCAGATTTGACCTTTAAATGCTCTTGACCCTGATTCACTGGGGTCAAACTGACCCCAGATTTGGATTCAGCTACCCCAAAAACATGCAAATACTAAGATTAAGTTTTTCGAACCTTTTATTTCTTTTTTGTGAGGTTGTGTAACTTTGCAGATTTGACCTTGAAAAATCTCTTTACCATCACCCGATGAAGTCAAACTGACCATGGATTTGTATTCACTCTTCAAATTTGGTTGCGATTAATTTTACAGAATTCGTGGGTTCAGTATTATACTGTTCTATGAGTCCAAAATGAAATTATTGGGAAATGGCGATTGAATATTTGATGGTCATTTTTTGTTTTTACCATGGAAATGTTTAATAATTTTAAGTACTGGTTTTAGAATTATATACTTAAGAATGAAAAAATTTCATGATTCTTATTTGAATTTTGTTCTTATACGTTTTGAAGCAAAATAAACAATTTTTGATAGAACATTTTTTTTATTGGTCAGTAAAAATTTTACAAAATATCAGATTTTGTTCTAACAGCATACAAAATTCTGTAGAATTAATTTTTTTGTTACATATTAGGAAAATAATGACATAAAAGCATATTATTGTATTACAAAACGTAACATCGGTATTTCTACCATAAGAAAATTGGATTAAAAAATAATGGAGATATTCTTGCTTTAAAAAAAGAACGGAAAATATTATGTTTGCTAAAAATAATACATGAAATGAACTATTACTTTAAATGATTTAAAAAAAAGTTCACACTACTATTTTTTTTTTGGTACTTTTGTTATTGGTTGATGTTTTATTTACTTTCTTATTAGTTTTTGAAACCTTGTAATCAGCTTTTGTTTTTTGCATTTTTTTTGAATTAGCAAACACGGTTGCGTCATTATATTCTTTGAAAAAAGTGCGAATAAAGGTAATATTCACAGCAGGCATAAACTTAAACAGCTTTGTAAGATCTGCAACTTTTGCAAATGGTAAAAGACATTTTTTAGGTTGTGGTTTAATTGTTATAGCCGGTAGCGGTACAACAGAATTAGTTATTGTTGCTCTAGTTTTGCTTGATGAACTGATGGGGACTTCGATAAAATTTTCATCGTCATGATGGAGTTTATAATACAATTTAGTGGGTAATCTCTGACAATACATTATTTGTTTTAAAGAGGCATAAGGGATTTTTTTAAAATTTAAGGTTTGCGATGCTTCTTTGTACAGATAAAAATCTTTATGTGAAATACCTTAAAAGGATGTCTTTGACTTACAGTACCCAGATTACGCAACAATCCTAGAGGGCTGAAAATTTCTGCGCTCGAAAGCTTTCGCTGGATTTGGCTGTGAATGTTGTCTACTTCTTGTATGCCACTGTGTCCCGGTTCACAAAATTTTTGTATGATTTCATTAATATTCGGATATTTTTCTAAGAACTTCATAAGGGCCAGACTCATGATAGAGTTTTTATTTTGAGGCACGCAAGAATCCGACCAGAGAATAATTTTGTTAATATGAAGGAAATCTTTCACCACTCTATCTAATATTTTTATTAAAGCAGATGCAATATCATTGCCTTGTAGTATTTCAATCAAAATTTTGCAAAATTGCAGTAAACAAACACGCCGTGTTTATTGCTACTACTCGCAGACAAAACTGAAACAGCAAAATTATATTGTTCTAACAGCACAAAATACTATCCTCTCATTGGTTGGGCTATTAGAACATTATAATATTAAACTGTTTTTAAATATGACTAATAGAACAATTTAATACTGGTCTTATTTAAGTTTGTGTTTTAAATTATTTAGGTATGTTTATACACATAGAACAGAAATTTTTTATACTATCGTTTTAGTAAAAAACCGATTTCGCGCCAAAAGTGCTGTTAAAACAGTATAATACTGAACCCACGAATTGATCTTAAAATGCCCTTTAACCTTAACTTATGGTGTCAAATTAACCCTGGGATAAAGCGACCCCAAAAACATAAACATACCATAATCAAGACTTTTAAACCTTTAAAAATTTATATTCCCAAAAATATTATTTTTATCGTAAAAATTCATGAAACCTTTTTTATTTGTAACCTTTAAAAAATCATATCCCCAAAAA
>JAHBCN010001299.1:0-122679 GCA_019359885.1 Listronotus oregonensis | reverse complement strand
TTTAAATCGAAATTTACATGTAACAATTTTTGAATGAAAATGCTGAACAATAAATTGTAAAAACGCTAAGAAAAGAATGTAATGCACAAATAAAAACGGCTGTAAAAGAAAGAACTTTTCAGGTAACCAGATATTTAATATTTGTAGAAAAATCCAGACCGCACATATTTTATAGACAAAAATTTTCTACTGGAAAACATTTGAATTCTTACAAGCATTTATCAAACTAAACTGGAATAGTGGACATGACTACCAGTTGCAGCACATATATTTTTTTTGGTTCATTTTTTTTTAAATTTAAAATCCTGGATTTTCTTGCTGGTTATACCACAAGTTTTAAATATTATAATCTATTTCTAAAAAAGAAGCTTTAGGGGGTAAATCAGGTGCCTAACAACATTCAAAAATATTGGCGTTTAAAATAACAAAACGTCTTGTAATACCAACAGTATATGAAAAATATTAGATAACTAATAATTACAAAAATAACAAACTCCAAAAATGTTAGTAAAGGTTAATAGGACTCTGGATGGAAGGCTCAAATGACCTTTTGGAAAAGCTTAATAACTGATGATTGTCAATTATAATTTCTTTATTACGGACAAGCTATAAAACTTAATTTTATAATTGGAAACTTTTTTTACAGTGTGTCTACTTAAGTTGGCAACATATGGGAATCTTTTTTATTATTAAATTTACGAAAAAAAAGTTATTCTTCATAAAAAGTTCTATGTTCTATGTTCTAAAATCTAAAATCAACAGATATGACGTTTTTATAATCTTATGCAAGGAATGCCAAAAAATATGAATTTTACTTAAGAGTAAAGTACCTTTATATTTCACAATTTCGAAAATTTTTATAATAAAAAGTTGTTCGGAATAAAAAACTATGTTTAAATATACAATTTCATCCTTTCAATAATAAAAAAAAATTACAAATTTTGCTTTGGTTTTTACTAAATTTTATAATAGTTTCTACCAAATTTTGCTAAATACAACTGATGTTTTGAATGCCACTGTAAAACATTTCTTGTCAAAGCATCCTAGATTATATGTATAATAATAACACTTATATTTTCGTTGTTCAAGTAGAGATGTTTCAAGAAATATATAGGTATTTTTTTTTATAAATTAATGCAACTGCATATTTAAACGTGATTTCAATTCCGAACAACTTTTCATAATAACAATTTTCGATATTGTTAAATATAAAGGTACTTTACTCTTGTCTAAAATTTATATTGACTTACCTCGTATAGGATTAAAAAAATTTAATATCTGATGATTGACAAGAAATATTTTACAGTAGCATTCAAAACATTAGTTGTATTTAGCAAAATTTTATAAAAAGCATTATAAAATTTAGTAGAAATGAAAGCAAAATTTGTAAAAAATATTTTTTTTTATAAGAAGAATGAAATGGCATATTTAAACATAGTTTTTGATTCCGAACAACTTTTTATTATAACAATTTTCAAAATTGTGAAATATAAAGCTACTTTACTTTTGAGCAAAATTCATATTTTTTGGCATACCTCGTATAATATTGATAAAATTTAATATCTGTTGATTGAATCTTAGATTTCAGAGTATGCAGAGCTTTGTATAAAGAATAACTTTTTTTCGTAAGATGAATAATAAAAAAGTTTCCCATATGTTGCCAACTTAAGTAGACACACTGTATATAGGTATATAAATATTATTGTGTGTTCGGGAGTTTAAAATATACCTGAAATTTTATTATGTGAGGAAACGAAAATCTTAATTACTGGTACAGTATTTACAGTTCTTAAGTAACTTAACCAACACAGTCATAAAAATTTTCTAGCATGATCTCGTGTCAAAAAATAATTAAGCAGCTTTTCTCTGTTATTTCTACGGTAATTTAAAATACACTTCAAATCAAGACGTTGGTACATAAAATCTGGCCAGTATAGTAAATGGAAAATAAAACTCAAAATATTGCTTTCTCTACTTTTATTCTTTGTAAAAATATTAAAGGTTAAAAACAATTATTTTTAAAATTTGTACTCTAATTTTGCCCTCTCCTACAAGCCTTAGTGGTTTTGATGCCATCATTTTATTAAGTATGCCTATATTGATTAAACAATCAATATACATAGTAAATATTAACTATGTGCTGATCATTTATTGATAGGTTTTACAGGATGACTAGAAAATAGTGCAAAAATAACTATCTTAAAACAATTGTACTCAGTTTGTCATCTAATCAATATCGACGCGATAAATAACCTTTTAAAAACTATAGTACGATTATTTAAAACACCATTTTTTAAAATAAAAGCCACGTAGAGGCCGAATATTTGCCGCCATATTTTTTTATCAAAATTCGTTTGGTTCAAATGGCATTTTAGGTGTTTCAATCTAAAGCTTTTTTGCACCTTCTACCTTTTTTTAAAGTTTTAACCAAAACTGACCAGAGTATAATAGTCAATATTCACTATTTAAAGGTACCGACTAGATGAGACTGGTTTCTTTTTTCTTTAATGGTCTGACTGGTTCATAATTTTTCAACACACTTTTAACACACTGCAAAATACTAATGGGATTTTATTACCTATGCCAAAAAAGAACTAGACTATTTCCTAGGAAATAAAAACAATGTACTTATGCGTAGCAAGCCACAAAGAATTTTTTTTACGATCTTGGCAAATTCAAAAATCTAGATTGACGACACTGCACTGGACTGCTCAAATACATAAAATATTTTCCAAGACAGTTAAAAAGTATTAATTTAAAAAATATATAAACCGACAACAAAATAAAAACACATTACATGCCTATTTACAAAACCAAATAAAAAAAATTAATGACAGTTTACAAATGACAAAAAGTATGTCTATATTTGTAGTGTTGCCACCAGAAATCCAAAATATTTCCATATATACCTATGTAAGTTCCTTCGCATAATAGTACAGTGAATGGGGAGAAAAAAGCTGTTTGACCTCTGGATTTTTTCTTACAGCTTCAATTTTTATGAAAATTTGGAATTAAGTTAATTTTCCCCTCTAGATCAAAGTTTATATATGCTTAGGGTGTGCTTTTTATTTTTAGGGGTTAAAAACCACCCCTTATGCTAAAAAATTAAAAAACCATAGAAATAGACCTTATGTGAATTAAAATTATGGCTAGATATGTGGAATAAATCTATTTTTATGTTGTGAGTTAAATCTAATATGATATTTTAACGTTTCAACCCTTAAAAATCACCCTTAATAACGAAATTCCAAAAAAAAATGTTTTTTCATTTTAAAATTATTTAATAACGCTTTTATTGTGGAAAAAAAATATTTTAACAGTTTACGGTATAATAAATATTTAACTACCATAACTCAACCTTTAAATAGACACCCCTTATAAGATTTACAAAAAAATTTTTGACAAATTAAAACAATTTGATGATAAATAATTATTGTCCCGGAAATAAAGTTAAAAAAATCAATTTGTATAAAAATTTTAAATTAGGCGCCTCTAACCCTCTATTTTATGGTGATGTGCGCTGTTTGTTTTTTAAGGGTGAAAACTACCCCTATTTGTCAAAACTTATGGAATAACATTTTAAACCTTAAGATGGGTAAAATTTGGTTTGGATTAGTTGATTAATGATTATTTTATGCTTTAGAATACAATTTTAAAATATTTTAACCCTTAAAAATCAACCCTTGTTAAAGCTTAAAATAAAAAAAATATATTGACCCTAAAAAAATTATTAATTTACCATTTAATTTTAAAATGCTGTTGCCTAAAATATATACTAATTTTATTTCGCAACTTCTCGACCCTTATAAATCAACCCTTATTATAGCCTAATTAAAAAAAAATTTATTCCAAAAAATTAATAGCTTGACAAATTTAATAATTAAAAATATTGCTGCCTGAAATATTACCAATTTCATTCTTTTGCAAATTTTCAATCCTTAAAAACCACCCCTTACAACATTGCAATTCTTATAAACCAATATAACAGATATAAATAGGAAAAGAAAGTAGAGTTGCATACAAAAATTATACCTTTAAAAGTTTTTCGAAAAAAAAAGTTGATTGGTTTTTTAAACATAGCTTCTTTAGTTTTAATGATAGAAAGTTTGTTCAAAAATAATTACAAGGCTATGTAAATTAAATCCTTTTTAATCCCTTAGTTTTAAAATGGGTTGCGTTTAAAGGGCTAGAATAAGGTGGTGCTCGCTCGTAAATAGAGGCTTTAAACGGCCAGGCCAAATATTTATTGTACAGAAAAATATATAAAATGAAAAGTCTTTGTTATTTAAAAAGCTGTAATTCGGTACCTTAGCATTTTTTTCGGATCTCCAGTATTGTTGGAGTTATTTTGAAGAAAATGGCTCTTATTACGAAATTGAGGAAAATTGTTTTACACTTTAAGCTCCAATTTTTCTAAAATTAAGCAATTTCATTTGGTTAAACTTCTAGAATGTATTAATAATACATATATAAAAAGAATCGCAGAAGAGTACAGATCTATTTTAATTAGGAGAAGAATTAGGGGGTTGTTTTTAGTGATCTTTTCGAAGAAAAAAGTAGGGATCGACCTTATTTTTATCATTACTTGCTCAATTTATGCTAAAAACTCTTTTTTTGTATTTAAAAGAAAGGTCTTATTATATACTTTAAAAAAGACCTAATAGGTTTTCCTTGAAAAATGCAAACTTTTTCCGTAATTTGACTTTCAAATTTAACATTTGACGAACAAAAGCTAACCATTACAAGCCGTAGCTTGGTCTGTATTGGTTGTAGATAAATTATAAAATAACATTTTTTTTCTAGTTTTTTTATAAGCTACAGTTTTGCTCTTTACAGTTTTTTTATAAAACGCATATTTTTAGAGTTATTAGTGAAATCCCCATTAAAAACATCGATTTTTTCTTCGAAAAACTTTTACTTTCAATCGCGAATAACTCAAAAAATATTAGTTTTACCAAAAAAATGTATAAAACATTTTTTACTTAAAATTTCTTTCTTTATCGATTTCTGTAGTTAAAATGTAATGAAAAATTTCCACCACCAAGATGGGGTAGCAACCACCCCCAGGATAAAAGCACACCTCGGCATGATGTAAACTTTGATCCTTGGGCTATTCCCTACCCTCTTTGAAAATTTTAAGTAAATCCATGCAGGACAAAAAAATTCCTAGCCAAAATGCATTATCTCCTGTGCTATAACTGTACCACTTTAATTACACAAGCGCTTATGTGGGCGTTAGTATTCTAGTTCTTTTTAGAGGCCTGCGGATTTTATTTATACGAATATATTCTTAATGTAATTAAAGTAAGTAAAAACTATACAATGCCTTTATGTTCAGAATAATAAAATATTAGGAATAAAAAAAATATTTTTTTCACTGCCTGAGAAGTTTTTATTTTATTATACTTAACCATTTACATGACACCCTCCATAATGTTTATTTAATAAAATTTAAATATCCTTCTATATCAATTAGATTAAATAAAAAAAAGTTGCTGTTGGCAGTTCTTATAATCTGTTCTAAATTACTTTCGTGGAAAAATCTGATAAAAAATAAAAAACAGCTAAAAACAGACTTATCTGAGAGAACACAAACACAATATATAACCGGGTAGAACATACCCACCCAGAAAATCTAATTTAAGTTCAAGAACAAAACATTTTCACGATAAGACTTCGCAAACTTTACATATTCCTGCTTAAAATAATTGGAAACTTATTTCGTTCGGCAAACTTTACTGCTTGATCGAATCTTTAATTAATGCTTTAGGTATAAATTGTATTTTATTTCCTAAGTGTCATATTTGTCGTTTAAATAATTTTTCATAAATATTGATTTTTATTGCCTTTTTTTCTCATTATGACCTAACTAAATAGCAACTTTGGTAATTGTCTAGAAAGTGGCCGCAACTCCGATTTTGACCAAATTTGGTATACAAGGGTTTTTTGGGGCGCTGATCACGATCACTTATTTGGCGAAAACGTTTCGTTTTCGAGAAATCCATCATCAAAATTGAAAATGAAAATAACCTTATTTGCACTATTCCTCCTTCTTTTTGCACAAAATTCTTAATTTTTACACTAAATTGAAACATAAAAGTCTATAAACACCTTTTAAAAACTTGTTTTTATAATCATTTTATACTTATTTTTCATTTAATTTCAAAAATTCACTTTCAAACGCCGCAACCATGTATACAATAGGAAATTTGTTTTTTTTTAAAGTAATATTTGGCAATTTAATGGAAAAAAAGGTGTAAAATAAACATAAAAAAAGTTTTTAAAAGGTGTTTATAAAGTAATGTGTGCCACGTTAGTGTAAATATCAAGAATTGTGTACAAAAAGAAGGGGAAATATAGTGTAAATGAGGTTAGTTTAATTTTTAACTTTGATGATGGATATCTCGAAAACGAAACGTTTCCGCCAAATATTTTTTTTCCGATTCGTGATCAGCGCCCCAAAACACCCCAATACTCCAAATTTGGTCAAAATCGGAGTTGCGGCCACTTTCTAGACAATGACTGCACCTTTTATTTATTAGCGGCATTTAGGAGTTAAAAGATAGGAAAAAAGAAATACATAATTCAAATTAATAAAAATCACCAATAAAAAGCAAATGAAATACATAAATTTAATAACTGGACACTTTAAATAAAGATACCTACCTTTAATAGAGGTTTCATCTTTTTTATTGTTTTGTAGTGAATGGGGTCGCTTGGCTTTACATAGTTCTACTCCCACTTCGACCTGAAGAGATGTCTTGTCGATACCTACATTAGATGATCCCCTTAATTCCCAAACTTTTCGCAAAGTTGGAAATGTTAAACAGGTTAATTTTTTAATAGATTTGCAAGTCAAAAATGCTCCTCCTTCTAGATTTTTAGCTTCTGGATGTTAGCACCACGCATTTGAAATAGTGTATGTTTCGCGATTTTTTTATCTTGGGACAGCCCACAAAGGCTTAGGCCTAAGTACTAACGTACAGTGGGTATCTGAAGTGTGGTAAAAAAGGGGGTTTATTTACACAAGACTTAAATATTTGGAGATTTGAAGGAAAAGGAAAAACTTCTGCGGGTAGCAGGTTCCATAATCTGGACACTCTAGAGATGAAGGAACGAACAAAGTAAAAAGTTTGGGGCCTCTTAATTTAGACTGTAAAAGGATGCATAAAAGTAGCACTACGTGTTGCTTTGTTGGGAGCTGCCAAAGAAAGAATTATACTTGTCGACCCTTTGAAGCAGAGAGAGTGAAAATACCTATAAAAAAACATATCCCCTACAGCTCGTCGGTGGGTAAGGGAAGGAAGCTTTTCGGTAAGGGTGGGATCATTAATAAGACGAACAGCTCTTTTGAATGGAGTCAAGAATGCTAAGTGTTGTAGGAGACGCTATTCATGAGATATGACAACAATATTCTAAAAAGGATCTGATTTGGGATACATACAGAGTATACAGATTAAAAGGATAATGTTTTGCTCGATCTGTAACAGTGTTTCTTGTCATTCTTTCCTATCCTTTTGAAAGAGACATTTTAGAGGGCCGTCTTGTCAGGAAGTTAAAGACTTTCCCGGGCTTATTTTTTTGAAGCTCTAATAGCTTTTTAGCACACCTAGGCGATTGTAACATGAATTTCTTTGCCTGTTTTTGGCCTGGCGCGTCATTTCAGTGAGTCTGTTTTAGCCTTTTTTCCCTTTTTTGAGTTTTTCCAATGGGTGACCCCTAGTTGTGCCGCAAAAAAGTTTCGGTCCGTAAAACGATGCCTGTGCACCTACTTTTGCTAGCTGGTTCGCAATTTCACTGCCTTTCACTCCCACATGTCCTGGCATCCACATTAGAGTAACTCTGTTGTTGTGGCTAGTTGATTAAGAAATGGTCGACATTCCAAAGTAAACCTTGAGTCAAGGCTGTATAAAGCTTGGGCCTTTAAGGCGACTTAACTGTCCGATAGTATAAAGATACTTGCTCCCCGTTGACCTCTAAAGAAGATAGTAGGAGATTTTCCTAGGGATTTCCTAGTCTACATTTGGGTTCGTATACTTCTGTCACCACTCTTTTGTTCATCTTGGGTTTATTCGCATACCAGATCACAAGAACCGTTTTAGTAGTGATATTTCTTCTCTTAAAGTTTGGCGGCTGTAAATTGCAACTTTAAAGAAAGTCGATAATAGCGCACGACTGGAATTGTGTCTGTAGGTAGTTTTTAGTAGAATTTTAGTTTAAAAAGTTTTCAATATTTTCAAGTGACCAGTTCGGTTTCCTGATGCATCCTCTTTTATTATTTTATTTAGTTTAGTCTTTTTTATGGCTCTAAAGGACTCGTCTGTTATTTATAGGGATTTTTAAGAATTCTGTTCAAAAGAATAAGCTAGTGTTATTCTTCTCCAACAGCTCTAAAATAGCATCCTTTCATATTCTACCTGGAAAGAGCCAAGATATTCCACTTTGTCCGTCCTTCGTCCCTAGTGTGATTGAATTGCAAAATATTGTCTGCAAAGATTGTATCTTATCCTTTAAACCTCAAAATCCTGTCTGGAATGGGCCTCTTCAACTACGGTAGATACATTGGTACTTACGAGCCTTAAGCTTTTGTAGACTATCACAACATTTAAAAAAAAATTATGTAGAAAACTGGAGGTTACAATTTAAGAAAATTATTATTCTTGCAAATTAAAAAGTAACATAAAAAAAGCAAAATAACAAATAAATAACCCATCGGACCGTGCATAGAAAATCCAATTTAAGTTTAAAAAAGAAAAATATACACAATAAAACTATGAATGTTTCATATAATCCAGCCTGAAAAACAAACGAGCTTATTCGACTGGAATTACTTTCTGGCTCTATCGGATTATCGCAATTCTGCCGATGTATCCATATTTCTTATATGCATATATATATTTTTTAATAACTAGGTTTACTAGCAGCAAAACTTATATATTAATAGAAATATATGTATACTTTTTGCTTAAAGAAGAAAGGTAGATTTTTTGTCAAATTTTTCTGGCTTATAGGAAAAAATATTAAAATGTTTACTATTGTTTTTTACTAAAATGTAAAATACTCTAAATATATAAACGTTTCTTATTCTGAATCCAGAGTTGTCTATTTTATGCCGAAAAGTAAAGTTAAGAAAAAAGTAAAAATAATAGTTTTTTTATTATAGTTATCCTTGCAAAATTATATTAATTTATATTTGTGCCTATTTTTAGTCTAAAACGAGATACAAGGGATTTATGTTGAAACACCGCTTCCCGTCATGCTCAGATAGTTAAACAAAGACAGGTATCTCTAAGACTACAGAAGAAAGAGCAAACATGGTACAAAATATCGCCACTAAATTGATTCGTCTCAGAAGTACAGGGAGTTTTTAAATTTTGACTATTTTAGCAATTTTTTGTCTGTTACAGTTTTAAAGATATAAGGTGAAGTTGCTGTTTTTTAATGGTATAATATTAAATTGTTTGCTACAAAATAAAATTTCCTTACTATTGATCATTTATTATTATTAAGACGGCATTGACAACAAGATTTTTTTCAAGTTTTCTAAAAAAAAATGATTGTGTTCTATCAGAAAAAATATGTTTATACAAAAAAAAAGGTTCTTTCAACGTCTACTGACGTAATTGGACAATACTGAAGTTTTGGAAGTATACTATAAGGCCATGGTACATGTTCGTAAAAAGACTTATTTTCGTAGATATTTTTGACTATTTTTAAAAATTTATACCCTTCATTCTTCGTTAAAGTCGCATCCGCTTTGCCCTTATTTGACCCCCAATTTCCCCGGAACGTTGCCACACTTAGCCAAAAAAGTGTCAATGGTCTAATGGACTCTCTTAAACTTAATTGTCCACTCTCTAACGATGTAATCATATCTGGTAAAAACCCCAAAATGAACTTTAATAAAAACTAAATCTCTAGCTACACTTGCACTTTGAAAAAAATCCTTACTTTAACCCCTACCTTTGGCGTCGTCCCCAAAACCCCAAAATTAAGTCTTTAACGGCAAAAAGGTGTTCAGCGTAGAATATAGCTGTTTTAAATCCACGTTCCCCATCTGGTAATTACAGGTTCTGGTGGTAAACTAACTCCAGGCAGTCGCTCCCTATACATTTGCACTCTTAGAGGGGCTTTGATAAAGACTTTTTAACACTTGAAAGGGGGTTTTTACTAGCGGAAATGCTTTTCCCCGATGGTTTCTGTTTCTGGGGTTTTCCCGTGCAGAAGACATGTAACATCACCATATTGGGGTAAAATATTTTAAAAGGTTTGTCCTCTTTCACCATATAGGGCGCGGCATCAGATGAAGCACTAAGAACTTTTTTTCTGGCACTGGGTTTGGAAGAAAAAAGCGATGAGACGCTGTATGAATCTGGATACCGTCACATTATTGGTTTTTTCCAACTGCTTCAAGCTATTAGGTATGCGTTTGTAGTTATTTTTTCAAGTGCCCCCAACATCAGATGTGCGATATATCTGCCAAAAAACATCTGTACTTTCATCCACAACGATGAAAAAATTTTTTTGCCAATTAAAGATTTTTTTTCCCAAAAGGCTGTCTCGTACCCCCAAGGGGAAATTTTTCTTTCTGAGTGTCACTCACCCGGGAAGGTTTGGTTGCAATGCCTTTGAAAACTTCTAAATTGGGGATGCTGAAGTTTTCTTAGGGGTATTTTAAAACTCCCTCATAGTTTGACACAAGTCTTGTTAAAAAAATTCCCTTTTTCCCGGGGCTGAGATTTTGCCCCCCACATTTTGAAATGTTTTTTTAACCCCAAAATGGCACATTTCATTTTTTTAACCTTCGCGATATGCAGCGCTGTTTTTAAATGCTGATCCACTTGAAACTTTTTCTCACAAACAATTATTTTTGAACAGGCTTTAAAAAAAAATTTTTCCCCCACTAAATTCTAACTGGGGAAAACCCCCTTAACCACGTCGCAGTTTTATTTTTCGCCATTTTTATTCGCCAATTAAAACTCACTTTTGCTGAACCAAAAAGGTTTTTTTAAAAACCCCAAAAATACTAACCTGAGTCTGTTTTGCCTACCCAATATTTAAAAATTTCCCCAAATGTCCCCCAACCTTGGGTTATTGTTAAAGTATTAATAATTTGGGTAAAACCAACAACCCTATTATAAAATAATAAAAACCTCATTTAAGTTAGTCCCGGGGAATTCCCCCCAAAATTAGAGTATTGGGGTCAGCCGCCCGACTGATGATAAAGAATTTAGATATCAAATGGTGTTAAAAAAATTTTTTTTGGAAAAATGACCATAATATGCAGGTAAATCAAAATGTATCAAAAATATGCTTTTTTTTTAAAAAGGACAAAATATGCAAAATATGTATGTATATCAATTTTTTATATAATCCGCCTTTACTTATTATATTTATTTTTAAAAAAAAATTGTTATTTGTAAAAAAAAAAAAATTCATGATAAAAAATAGATCAAAAATAGTCTTTAAACTTGGCACTTCTTGTATACAATTTTTTTTTTATGTTTTTTTTTTTTTTTTTTTAAAAAAATTAATTATTTATTTAAATATTTTTTAATACTTGTTTAACAACCCATAGGCAAGTAGGTTTTTATCTAACCTTTGCCTTTTTTCTCAATATCACAGGTCCCAAAAAAAAAGTTGTGTGTGCTGGGTGTCGTACTAAGATTTTCTGGCGTATTTTATTTCGCCGAAATGTTTCGACTACGACGATGTAAACTACAAGAGATTCGTAAAACAAAAATAGCGCTTTTTAAATTGTCTATGTAAAAATTTATAAAAACATTTTTGATAAGATAAATAATAAAGAAAATAATAACCGAAAATGTAATTTTGACAAAAAATTTCAGTCCAAAATAGAAAAAAAAAAGGTTTTTTATTATTGTGATTTTTGTCTTTTTTATAATAAATTATTTATTTTATTTATCTAGATTTAAAATCACTTTAAATTAGCGAAGGATATACAAAAATAAAAAAAAAATAACTTTATTTTTTTTTTCGGTTTCTTAATTAAAACTCGAAAAATATTGCATTTAGACAAACAAATTTTAATTTTTTTTTTTTTTTTTTTTTTTTTTGGCCTCGGGCCCCAAAATTTGCCATGATTATATGGAGAAAATTTTAGCGACTTAACATTAACCCCAATGAAGACCACGGAAAGGATTGAATATGTTTACAAAAAAGGGTTTGGTTTAAATCTATATTCTTATTTTAGTAAGTTTTTTAAGGAAATTTGAAATATTTTTCAATGTGCGGTTTTTTTTTTGACAAAAAGGGCATAAAAAAGAAACGTTTAATGGAAGAAAAGGGTTTATTTGCAAAAAAACTTTTTTAAAAAAATTCTGTTTTCCTGAGTATTCAGCTTGCAAACAAATAATCTGTTTTAGATCGTCCCCTGGACCCAGGTCACATTTACAGGGGAGGTGAATCCTCCAATTTAAGTTTATAGAGGTGTTTTTTCCAAAAAAACCCTGGTTTACTTAAAAATCTAAAGTACGATATGAAAATATGGCGAGGTAGAATTTGGGGCCCCAAAAAGGGCGAGTTTTTGGAAGATCCTTTATTTTTAAAAGATGTGTAATGGTTAGGATTTTGTGCGTATAATTTGTAGCTGTTTTCCATTCCGAAAAAACCGCCTCTCTTACGGTAGAAAATATGTCTGAGGCTTGGGTATAATTATTTATCTCCCCCTTCCCCAAAAAGCACTTTTTGCACCCCCGATCGACTAGGTCATTGCCCTCCAGACCAGAGTGGCCTTTTATCCAAAAAAAAATAACTTTCCTGTTTTCCAGGTATATAGAGCTTATTATGTGTAAAATATTAGCTATAATGGAATGATTACAGTTTGAGTTGTTAATTGCTTGAAGAACCGATTTAAGTCGGAGAGAATCTTTTATTAGTAAAACGTTGCGTCGCTATTGATGTTTTCCCCAAAGCCTTTAGAATGGCTGAAGCTTCTGCTGAAAATATCGAAGTGTATTTAGTACATTTATATTTTTGTGTAACGTTATACTCGGGGATCGTGAAAACCCAAAACCCCCCCCCTTCATCATTCTTAGAGCCGTCTGTGTAAATTTTATAGAAATGAGGGGGAATTTTGAAGTTAAAACAAAAATTTGCCTATTTATTGAAGGAATTTGATTAAAAATGGAAATATTACCACCGGTTTTCAAAGTATATGTTATAAGGATAATTATAAATATATTTTTAGGTTTCTTGTTTATAACACGATTATTCTGCCGTTGATGCAAAGGCCTCCGCAAGCGGAGGGCTGGTTTTATGACTCCGGGGGGGGGCCACAAGATCGAGACAGCCAGTTTTTTTAATTTTCCCCCTTTTAAAGGGGTTTTCTCATACTGCAGATTTTTAACAATAAACTTTTTTTGCAAGCATTTTACCCTCAAATTAAAGGTCTTCAAAAAACACACAGTTTATGTTTTATTAAGTTTCGTGTATTTTTTATAATTTTTAAGATATTAACGTTTAAAATTAAAAAAAATCGTTCATTTCTGAAATTACGTCTTTTCTTTATTTTTGGCTGTTTGACCTCCCATTTTGACTTTAGATTCATGTTCAGCGAAAAAAAATATGCCAGAAAATCCTAGTGCGACACCCAGTACACACCACTTTTTTGTGGGTCTGTGTATTTAGCAGAATACACCTGTAAAATATTTGTATTTGTTTTCTGCTCTTAATATAAAATTAATTAATAATATATATTTCAAAGTTTTCAAACTTTATATCAATAACCTAAATTATATTTTAAGAACACAAAAAGCTGGTAGTATGTGATTCCGATTGCTTGCTAAAATATTATACAAAATATTGCAGCGAACATTTGTTTTTAAGCCTACTTGCATTCTTCTTAACAAAATACGTACTTAGTTAATTAAAATAAAAAATAAATAAAAAGGGACAATAACGTAATTATTTTAAAATAATATAAATTATTTGTGTAAATGTAATTCACTTTAAAATTGTTGAGTTCATTGCAATGTATATTATACAGAGTTTGCAAAATATAAACCTTATGACGCTTTCCTTATTTTTTTTTACAAATTACGTATTTCTTAAAAAAATAATATAAAGTGTATGGTACTAATACGAAGAATAGTGACAGGATTAATAACCGGACACTGCACCCTAAGAAAGCATATGCACACTATGGGCATCTATAGAGAAGAACCCATTTGCAGACTATGTGACGAAGAGGAAGAGACAGCCTCTCACATCATATATGAGTGCCCTGCACTTACATACTGGAGAACAAATCAAAACCTCATGGTGGACACTAACCACCAGGAGGCTGGAGACCAGAAAAGAACAGTAAAAGGGCTACTACACCTGTCTAAGGTGTCAAACCGTTTTAACTGAAACAAATACACAAGAGATACAACAAGCCCTGTAGGCTGCAGTGTCGAGGCGGACAAAACCTCAACTTGTGTATTTACTTTATCAATCAATCAATCATGGTACTAATAGGTTATTTTATTAGAAAACAAATAGTCAAACAATACACCCCACTCTTTAAAATTATAATGAATAATCAGTAATAGTGTTAAGTTTAATATTATTTTGAAGACTTTTCATTTTTTTCTTTGTTTTTAAATTTATTTGGGCATAGAAGTGGTTTATATTCTTTTGGGTTATCTCATTTCACTTTACCTCAAACTCATGTTTAGAGTGAGGAACGTGCTGTAAGTTTAACAATCTGCGACCCCTAATGCCCACACATGTTTACTCGAAGAGAGATCAAGCAATCTTGGGCATCATGATAAGCGATTAATGTAGTGTTAATCCCTAAAATGTACGGTTATTTCGACCACATTACCACATATGGACTGGCATTGTGTTGTTGAAAAATGGGGTTTTGGATCGTGTAAGAACATGTGGTTCCACTATTTCTTGATTGTATCAAAAGCCCGTCATGTAACCTCTAAAGAAGGCTACAGGTGTCCTGCTACTATATTCGATGGTTCCCCATTCCATTAAACACAGGATTTGATGAACATATCTTTCCATATCAAGCTATGGTTTATTTCTTTTACCACGTAGCCTTTTTATCATTGCTTGTTCATTATGCATACTCAATCAAAAGCGAGATTTATTACTTAAGATCACTTACAGCGGAACTTTGTGCCTTATAGAATTTTACACTCTCCCTTTCTATTATATATTTCTAACTGAGAAATCAATAATTGCGTTGTTTAACTACACGTCGAAAAGTTTGTCCCTATTCCTTATGTATACTTACAAAACTAAAAACATTGACTACCGATGCTTATTTCATTAAATAATCTAATGCAAGTAGTTGGTACTACTTATCTGTTTAACTGTGCATTTTAAAAATTTCAATTTTAGTACCGAATATCATTTTATCAGAAATAATAACTTGCCCATTAACATTTTCTAAATATAACTAATAAAAGTCAATTAAAACCATTTCAGTAAAAAATGTTGCCCTTAACCGAGCAAACGTGCTGGCTTTAAAAAAAGACGAACAATATAACTTTATAAATTATGCAAAAGCAGTTTGAGATGCGAAGGTTTAGTAAGTTTTAAGACTCAGTTTTAGTAATTGCTTTTAAAAATGTTTAATATTTTTTTTAATAATACAATCTGTTTTGTTTTTTTTTTTAAATAACATAGATATTATTTATGGTCAAAGTAGACCAGTGGGATAAAGTGTAGGGCTTGTCAAAGAACTTTTTTTGGTATCTAAAAACATTGCAGAAAGTTATCGAGGAGTAAAGCACCTCGGAATTATGGTGTCCAAGCAAGTTGGATTTTAAGTAGATCTCATTGAGACTCTATGGTATTTCGTAGAATACCAGTAGGATTTTCTGGTACTCCAGTGCGATTCTGTGATATTCTGGTATATAAAATATGTTAAGGTTATTAACTGCCAGAAATTAATATTGTTTTATAATAATTAATAGAATAACAATAATGACAACATTTAATAGAAACTTCTAAGGCAGTTCGGTACAAATGCATGCACACTGGTTATATTTAGAATACATTCTGCATCTCGTATTATGTATCTGTCCTAGCTCGGATATATAAAAGGTGTTTTAAAGGCCTGTACTGTAATGCACTTTTTAATATAGTTGCAAGTTTCCCAATCTCTTAAGGGATAAATAATTTATGGTTTTTAGGTTGGTTCTTTTAATATAAAAGTTTGTTATGTAATGTGGCAATACAAATAGGAAAAAGGATTGTTAAATATAAATAATAGGTCTTAATTTATAAAAAATTAATGCATTGTAATATTAAATATTTTGGAGTATACTAATTCTATTCAAGGATTATATTATTCATACTGTAATTTTGTGATTTTTACAATGATGCTTTGCAATTTTATCTAGAAAATATAAAAGACAAATAAAATATTTTAAATATAGCTGTAGTATACTCTAAAAAATGGTAACTTTTAAGCTTAAAAAATTATTAATACCCTGGAAGTACAGAAAAGCATTTCAACAAAACTACCCATTTAATACTATAAAAGTATGTACAAATGTAACAATAATCAAATTAAACTTTTTTCATTTACAATAAATAAACGAATTACATATATAATTAAAAATTATTTTAAACAAACAGCCAACTAACCAAACAAATTTATTTAGTGTTATATACACTTTTTCAACATTGCTTTATTTTTTTTAAATCTTTGGACAGTCCACGAAGGCTAAGGCCTAAGTACTAACGTACCGTGGGTGTTTTAAGTGTGGTAAGAGGGAGTTTGTTCACACGGGACTTAAATATTTGGAGACTGGAAGAAGAAGGAAATACTTTTGCAGGTTTTATTGTCTGGACACTAAAGGGATAAAGGAACAAAAAAAGCGGGACGTTTGTGGCCTTTCCACTTAAACTTTAAAAGATTCCTATAAGTTTCACTACGTGTTGCTCTGTTGCAAGCTGAAAGAGGAGAAATTATACTGGCCAACTCCTCTGAGCAGACAGATCCCCTACAGCTCGTCGGTGGGAAAAATAAGAAAGCTTTTCTGTAAGCGTGGTATCATTTATAAGACAAACAACTTTTCTTTAAATGGAATTAGAATGCTGAAGATGAAGGAAACGTCATTCCCCAGACATGAGAACAATAATCTAAAGAGTGTCTGATTTGAGGATACATACAGAGTAAATTCGACACGAACGGAGATCTCGCTTTAAGGCAACCAGTTTGATCAATTTGTTATCCTAAGCACGAAGTACGAGTGGGGTAGAATGAAGTAAATTTATAGAATTCTACAGTATACGGAGTCCCACTATTGATAGCAATTTAAAGGGTACGTAAAGATTAGTTGGTTTTACCTTCAATTTCTCTGATAGACACACCTGCCATACCCCTCCCCCCAACTAATTTGACGAATAAGCCTTTTTACTTAAGATGCAGGGTCTGTTAAAAGAAAGCACGTTAAAATATACCACATAAATGTTTTACCAAAAATGTAAGCAAAAATTCCTAAAATTCCAGTTGGGCAGGTCTAAAATCAGTTAAAAAATCCGGCTGGAAGCCCTAGAAAAGAATGACAAATTAATTATTTTTTTACTGAACTAAAACTAACTACGTTTACAAAGTATTATTAAAATAAAATTATAAATACTGGGTGTTAACCTTTCTTTGTCACTTAAAATTAGTAAAATTAAATATTTAATAGAAAATCTAAATAAGACTTTTTATGTTTAAAAAGCAACTTTTACAATTTAACAAATAAAAAAGTCTATTTTTAAACTTTTACAAATATGGTTGTTAAAAAAAGCCCTTTGTGCATCAAATAAAAATAATTATTTTTTTCTAGCTAATCACCAAATTATGGCTAGTTAGGACTAAAAATTAATATTCGGAAAATAGACAGTAAATGTCTAATAAAGTTATTTGGACAAAAATTTGATTAATTTAATAAAATAATAAGTCGTGAAAGTGGGAAAATTTTATGGTAATAAATTTTCTTTTATTTTAGACACGACTATGTAAAGGGTGAAAAGTTTTTTCGTTCAAAACTTTTCCTATTGAAACTTAAGTCAAGTTTTCCGCGTATGTTCTGCATGGGTATATATTGTGTTTGTGCACTTCAGGAAAAGTTTGCTCTATTCTGAAAAATATTTTGTTGTAATGTTTATAACCGTAATCAAGCTCAGTCATGTAGAGTTTTTAAAAATCTATAAAGTTTTATAAGAATATTTTTGGCCTAAAACGCTTATAACTTGCTAGCTATTAGAAAAAAATATGCAGATAGTATTTATTTTTATTACCTATAATAAACTTGTTTAAGATTTACATATTTGGCACGGTTAAAAATTGGTCTTTTTAAGAAATAAATCTTTAAAAGAATTTTATAGTATGGATCCGAAAAAAAAACATAAAGAATGATTTTAGAAAATAGGCAAAAGAAAGGGGGATTTTCTTTGTTATACAATCCCTGAACTAAGCTAAATATTTTATATAACACACATACCATAATTTTTCGTGAAGTTGTAATAAATATTTTTTTTGCAATGTAATACGTAACTAGTTTTTTCTCCGCTGCTTCGCCCACATGAACTACATAATTTTTGTTGTTTCATTTTTTTCTTTCGTTCTCGCGAGATATTGAAAATTTTGCAAACATACACCTTTTATAGAAAACATATTTTTTGCTGTAGTAAGAAGTAGAACCTTTAATGTTTATTTCCATATTTTAAGCTGATTTACGCGTGACTTAGTACGTTAAAAATACCTACTAACGTTAAACCTGGGTATTACCAGCAGAAAGTTCAAATAAATACTTAAATGCACAGAAATGAGGTAGCAATTATAGATATTAAATAATAATTAAGTAGCAAAACATAGGGAATTTTATAAAATCGATACGTGTGACAACGAAGACTGCCGTCATGTGTCTGGCCGTTTGGGTAGCCATACTAAATAAGGTGCTGCCCTCTCTTTACCGCACTACATTACATCATACTCCTCGTGCTTCGTTTTCCATCACACACTCCGCGTCATAGGACGCGCCGAGGGATGGAGCATTTTTGACTTATCGTATTTCATTCATTATTATTTTTTAATAATAAAAGCATTTGCTAATAAGTTAGTTCATAATATGTTTTTATTGACAGTCTTTAAAACTACAGACATTTAAATAATTTACTTTTATAAAATATTGAAAAATTAGAGAGTGGTCATAATTGATATTTCTTAGAGCCGTTTTACACATACAAGAATTCTAGTAAATTTTATGGCGAAAACTATCATATATTTTATAATCTCCCTAGAGCATGAACTATTGCCAAAACATTTTTTAGTACATGCATTTTTTGAAAATTATCACAAGTCGCAAAGCGACGAGGGATTATTTTTTTTAAATCATGTACGAGATAAATTTCCCGCAATTGATTTAAGCACGTGGGGGATAAGGTAAGAAAATTTATACCAGCATTATATTTAAAAAAAAAACATAAAATAAATATTTATTTGGACGTTATCCACAAATAAATAAAAGGCTGTGTGTAATGCAAGTTTTGACGCTTTTTGTTATTTAAACTGTCATTAACACTGTGTGGGTTTTTAACATTCAAAAGAAATGTTGCGATTTGGAAAGAAAACTTCAGAGTTCATTAGATTAATTAATGATATTTTAGAATGTACACCTTAATAGATTGTTGTTATATTTTCAACTTATAAAGTAAATTAATAAAAAATAATATTGTCAATATAATTTTTATATTATTATTGTCTAATTATATGATAGCTGCCATGTGCCGGGAAAGTTCCAATTATTAATTTTACATCTACATGCTCATGTGGATGAAAAATTTTTAGAAAATTTGCTGGTTACCATAGTAACAATATCGAAATAAAGCATCTGATTGGTTGAAAATTTTTATGGGAGTTTTGGTAATAGTGCATTAATTTCTGTTTAAAAATTTTACGAGAATTATTGCTAGAATTCATGTGATACTCATGCGCACAAACACTTATTTAAAAAATAGCTGTCGGATTAGATAAACATAACCTAGAAAGGCGGAAAGTTATTATACAAAAAAGTTTTTGTGTTCTCTTAACTATGTCAGATATAAATAAACAAATGTTGTTACTCTTAGGTATAGTAAAAGTTAGCCAGTTCCTCTTAACTTTATAAAATATTTCTCAATGACATTACGGACCCCGAAAAAAGTTCTGCATCGATTTTTGCCCACTTTGTCGTGAAAATTCTGGTAAGAGTTACTGATCATGTAATAGGCAAAATAATTATTAAGTAAATTTTGACTTAATGATGGCAACAATTTTAAGAATAATTCTCATATGTGTAAAACAGTTCTTCATCAGTCAGTTTATGGCTAAATAAATAAGTCACCTTCCGCTTTTATATCTATTTACAGAAACGGTTAAAAATAAATAAGTTGGATAATAATATTATGGTACTTGTTAATTGTTTGCGCATATTACTAAATATATTTTGATCTAATAACTTTGTTTTGCTTGATTAAATACAAAATACTATTCGCTTGCCTTTACCGGTAAATTAAGTAAGTTTCCTTAGGTGTCTTTTAATTATTTTTTTTTTAATGATTGTATCGCAGGTAAATTGGACTTCGTAAAACAGGGTTTGTAGCTAATAGGTCAGGGATTTCTTCCCATCCTTTCCATTTTCCGGTGAGCTTTACATAGTTAAATGAGTATAAAATTAGGTCAGTCTATAATATATAATATACTCTCGGCACATTCTTTTTAGTTCCTTAGATTACACAAATATTACTTGCGTAGATCTTAGCTTAAAAGATATTAAGATATTTTGTAGATATTATGGCAACCGTACGGATCCGCACACACCTGTTTTTACCTTTACCTCGTCTATGTACCAGACTAGTGAGCCATGTGTTAGTTATGGTATTGTGCCTTTATAGTTTTGGCGCCTATGGTTCACATAGTTTAAGCGTTGAAAACCACGCATCACTGATCTTTATTGTCGATTAGGTAAAGGCATCTGTCAGATTTCTTATCTTTAATTTCGGTATCTTTTATTGCACCAGCCTTTCCTTCTGATGGTTAGATAAAATGGGAGCGGGTCCAGTATTGCCGTTATGGAATTCAAGAAAAGGTTTTTTTTGCTGGTACACAAAGTCTTTCTTTTTTTTAATTTTTAAATGTTACGTTTTGTCTATTTCGTAAGAACCGCTCTGCATGGATATCTATGAATTTTACAATAGTTGTAATGGTTTTAATATCCATGTTTAACCAAACAGTCCACAGTATAACTATGATACTCTTTTGGTCTTTGTGACTGACTATCACATTATAGAGATGAGGCCCAGTTTAATCGTAGCGCGTATATTTGTTTTGAAAAATAATTTTTTTTAATCTTTTATTTCCTTAGGTCATCTGAAATATAGATTTCCATTTTTTTTAAATTATGCACCCTCGACATAGGCGTTAGAGATGAGGTTTGATTTTCCTGAGGATTTTACGTTTTATTTAAATGCAAATAACCTAAAAAACAAGCAGATTTCATTAAAAAACAAGCAAAAGTTAAAGTTACTTTTAATATAATATGAGTGTAATTTAAGGTAATAACGAATTTAAATAAATTACTATAATTTTTCCCCATATCGACAACAATTGTGAAAGGTCCTGAGGGCGTTGGAGTAATCCATTTTGCACTTTTCTTGAATCCTGTATTAGAACAATTCTACCAGCTAATCCCAGGCTTGTCAATTCCTTTTCACGTTGTTATAAAAGGCGATAAGAAGCTTCACGAAGGTCAGAATTAAATTAACTGCCGAGCGGTTTATTTGAAGACACACACATTTAAACAGTTAGTATAGTTACGTTTGACTGTCGCTACCATAATAACGTTTGTAAACCTTAATCCTGATAAAAAGGTAGAGGAAAGTCGCCTAATTGGATAGTTGCGTAATTTTGGATACTGCATTATCTCAAAATCCGTTTACGGTTTTCTTTAATTGAATTCACAAAACAAAGGGCATCCAACATAAAATGATCCCGTGTGAAGCACTTAGTTCGACTGTTCGGTACTAGATGGCACAATAATATTACGTGTTTATTTGTAACAACGAGTTTTTTGGTTCCCACGTGTAAACAGTTATGAAAAGGTTAGTACTTAGCGTAAAATTGTAAGTTGGCGGGGATGTATTAGAATACTGGTAGAATAAGCTTATCTATTTGAAATAAGAATTACTCTCATGGGCTTTTTAATTTTAATCACCTAACCTAGAATCTAGAGGTTACCGAATTTTGGATAGGAAAGGGTTCCTAAAATTGGATATCCAAAATTAGGAACCGAATTACATGTACCGTTTTAACCTTGTTTAATATTTTTTTATTATTATTATTTTCAGTAAAATGCCTAAGAAAGGAGTCGCACATAAAAAATGGAATCCAGAAAATATGAAAAATGCCGTTGAAGCTGTTAAACGTAGACAAATGGGATATTTAAAAGCGTCAAAGACCTTCAACGTTCTAAAATCAACTCTTGAACTGTATTTTAAACGTGCCCAACCCTTTAGAAGAACAATGCGCACTACAAATAGGTCGAAAACCAGTTTTATCGTCTCAAATGGAAGAAGACTTGGTACAATACTGTTTGGAAATGGACAGAAGATATTACGGTCTTGGGCTCGCAGACGTAGACTGGCGTATTAGCTTGCTATAAGGAATAACGTACCTCATCCTTTTTCAAAAAGAGACGCAAATGCCGGTAAAAAGGGCTTAAGTAAGGCAGATGATGTCACAAACGTCATTATCATTCATTTAATATTACAAACTTATTAAAAATATATTAATTTACATAAATTATAACAGGTACAGAAATACCTCTCTTATTTTTATTTTTATTCATATTTTATATTAAAACCCAAAATCAAAAAAAATAATAAACTTAGGGTGGACAAATTGACCCTACACAAAGATGTTAATTGATTAAGGGGAAAAATCAGCATATAATATTGGAATTAATATAGAAATAAAAAGGAAATATTTTTTAGTAGCTTTTTATTATTTAAATTTGAAAAATTTTTTATACAAAACATTTATAAATATGGGCCCCTCGTAGTTATATTTTAAATGGTATTTTAAAATGGAATAAAGTATATATAATAAATAATTACATTAGAAATTAGGATAAGTCAGTTTTTATATAATTTAAATTAGGACAAAGCATGATATAATTTTTTTCTCTTCTAAAAGTAAGAAAAATTAATTAAAGTATTGACCACATAGCTTTTTGAATTAGGTTTGTTGCTGTGTTACTCAGCTGTCTAGGTTTAAGTTTAAAAAGGGAGATAGTCATCACGAAATAGAAATCAGCGCTGGAGCCAAATGAAACCATTAGAAACCTGGTTATAAAAGCTACAATCCCAAGCACCAACTAATATAACTCATGATGTTCTTATAGGCCTCATCTACGCTTGCCTTATAATCTTTGTTCATTAGTCTTTCCCCTTTCATTTATTTTCATTGCTTCCAATCTAAAAATAAAAAGCCGTTGAATCAAAGAAAAATAGTACATCATAAAAAAGCCCAAAGCAGGAATCATAAAGCATCGATTATCAAATTGGCCCTAGAGATAATCATACTCTAAGATATAGTATCGAAGCAAAAACCCTTATCCCATCTCTGGAAAAAATACAAATGAAGTTGAATGTATCGAAATAATATTCAATATTTTAAATAATTAATAATGTAGGTAATTCTTTTGGATGACTATGTATCCCCCTAGTTATCTCTTCTTAGGCAAGAAAGAAAAAATGATAAGAAAATTAAAAAGTATAGAGGATAATAACATGTAATATAATAAATATATAGAAAAATATGGATGACATAATAATAATGAAATATGTTTACCCCTTGGGGCCCCTCTAGTGTTTCTTTTATCATTGTTATTTATACCTTAATTATTATGGCCTTTAAAAATGATTTGGGGAAAAATATAAATTTTAAATTAACAACAAAGATTCAAAATAGTTACACATATAGATGCAGGGCCCATCTACTTAATCTCTTATAACTTAATTAAAATATTTAAGAAATACTATTATTTTATCAAGATTTTAATATTAGGTAGGAGATAGGGGCCCCACATCTGGATAGGAAAATGGTTAAAATCTACAAAATGCTGATAGAAGTGCCGGGTTTTTTTTTTTAAAAGAGGGAAAGGTTTTTTTTTTATTTGTGATTTTACAAAAATAAATACATGTTTGCCCCAAGAAATTTTAATATAGTTATAAAAATTGATTTTATCAAATCAGTTATCAATTTACATAATTTAAACATGTCCTTTTTGTATGGAACCCAAATGTTTTGGGATTTCAATTATCTTATTTTAATTTTCTCTGGGGAAACGTCATAAAAAAAGGCCTTTTTAAAGTTTAAATAAATAATAACTACTTATAAAAGTATTAAAAAAAAATTAAAAATTTTCCCACAAAAAAGCTTAGTTAATAATAATAAATATGCTAAAGTAAATAAAAAAATAAAAAATTGCATTCACAGTAACTAAAATTCTTATATACTTTCTTAATTCTTATTTTATTTTTATACTACTTATTATAAATAAAAAATACTACCGGCTAGAAACCAGCAAGAAATATTCTGTTTTAACATTACTTATCCATAATAATAAAAGTCCAATACATTTACGAATAATACTTAGCTGAAAAATAGCAACATATACTTACACTTTGTTCTTTTGCATGTACTCCCCCATCCCAAAATTGGAGCCTCAGTAACCAAAACCTGAATAATGGTAAGCTGACACATTGGAACCGATCTAAGGGAAACCCCGCGGAGAGGATAGAATAAGCCTGCCTGCAAGGACCCAACAGCAAAGCTGCCTACTACCTCAACCACCCGCTAAAACAAAGAATCAAATTAGTAGTTATCAGAAACCATCACAAAAAACTCACATAATAATCGAGCATGGAAGCGGTGTCACAAAAACATATTTACATCCATATAGTCGTAGTAAAACAAACTCGCTATCCAAAAAGAACCACTCGCGCAAACAACAAGGCGTCTGCGATCCGAACCGGGACACCGACGATCATCACCCTCTTCTATCACAACACAATCACATTGGTTTGATAGCAAAACTTTTACAAACCTAAAAGGGGGAAATAACGCATGCACGTGCCTTGTAGGAAAATTAGCAAAACTAGCGTTTTCAATTTCTGGGTTATGTTGTCATTGTCAAACACCATAGACAGTCAAACACTGGCATCATGCATAAATAGACCTAAGGTAGTAGCAACAAGAGCACAGCATAATCTTCAAAGTAAGGCAGCCCTACAACGGTACAAGAGAAGAGTGCAGGACTCCCTACATCTATCCCCGCAACCCCCAAAACGTGTTTCTCCGTCATTCAAGCAAGGGTGTAACCTTTACCATTGAATGGACAGGTCCTTTTCTCGGAAGGTTTATAAACTGTAAATTGGCATCGCTAATGTTTTATTCGGGAGAAATGTAAAAACTGTAATTGTATTTTACCTTACCTTTTGTATAACTTGTATTTTATGTAATTCTTTTTGTATACATTTTTTCTTTATTCTTTCTTTTTTTAATTTTGTTTACGCTGGGGTCCAGCCCTTTTCGTAGCCGGAGGAAATGTAAGGGGAAATAAATTATTAGTTTCATTGTTATAAAAAAAACATAATTTCGATTAATTCCATAACCAAAGTTCATCAACTCATAAAATTCATGTTCAGAATATCTAGTTAATTGTTTGGCTAAAATATTCCAAATTAAACACATTTATCTATTCTGCAATTTAGCATTTACGGAGTTCATCAAACTCGCTAGAGCAAGTAAAAAAGCAAAAACGCTGACTGGTCAATTGGAAAAAAAAATAGAATAGAAAATTGCGAGGCATTCCCGGGGAAAAAAAAGTTATCGAGTAGTCAGTCAGGGGAAATTTAAAAAAAGTTCGGTCGTGTCTCTCCGCCTACAAGTACCCCAGTGTAAGTATATGTATATATAATTATATTTAGTGTATTAAAAGATGTCGTCACTCTAAATAACAAATGTATGTAACTGTAATGTTGTACTGATGTTTTTAAATAAAATTAAGGACTTGTTTTTAATATTTTTAATTTTTACTCCGACTTAAAAACTACGATCCCAGTCACACTGAAATTTAGGGGTGTGAATATATATATATATATATATATATATATATATATATATATATATATATATATATATATATATATATATATATATATATATATATATATATATATATATATATATATATATATATATATATATATATATATATATATATATATATATATATATATATATATATTTTATATATTATATATATATATATATATATATATATATATATATATATATATATATATATATATATATATTTTTTTGTAAATATTATAAATACCCCGTACTTGATTCTTTTGAAATTTGTCGGTGTTATTTCTAGTATTAAGGGCCCAGTAAAATTAAAATTATTAAGTCCAGTGGCGTCTTAAGGGACACCTTATCGAAAATATTTGTGAAAAAAAACCCCACTTTGACTTTTTGGCAAGTTTGATATTATTTTTGGATTAAGCAACTAAAAGTTAAACTTTTTTATTTTTTGATGTTTTTTTTCTCTTGTTTTGTTTTTAAGAAAAAAAATAAAACCAATTTATTGCAAGCCTCTGAACCACTTAATCAGTCAGTAAAAAAGTTATATGTGCCTTAAAAATAACAATAGTTTTTTTCTTGTCTGTTTAAAATATGCGGGCTATTTCATAAAAATAAATCATATAAATAAAGCCGCCACCAAGAATAATTTTCTTTAAATGTGTGAATTAGGATTGGGTATTGTAGGTGTTAATCTAATTGGTCCCTTCTTTTTACCCCTAGGATTAATCGTGAATCTTACCTAAACTTCCTGCAAAGAGAATTGCCTGTACTAGTAGTACCTCTAGTAGTGTACCTCTAATAATAAGTAACGAACTTTATGCACGATGGAGCTCCCCCTCATTTTAGTTTAGCCGTAAGAAACCATCTAAATAACACGTTTGGTGAGAGATGGATTGCAAGAGGTGAACGAAATCACTGGTAACCTCGTTCTCCCTCTGAATATTATCTGTGAGGTCATCTTTATTCTATAGTTTATGCGACATAAATAAAACATTTAAAGACCTTCAAAAAAGAATAAATTTAGAAATGGGCGTTAAATTTTCTTAGAGTTTGTTGTTTAATGATTCGCCGCGTGAAAAGGTGTGTGGAAATAAAAGGCAGACATTGTTAGCATTTGTGGTAAGTAGCACTGAACACCAATATTATTAATTGTAATTTATTGTTAAACTCTGTGATCAAGTATCATAATAGTTAACTCTAGTTACAAATACAAATTATTTTTTTAGTGGGGTCCAGAGACTTGGAATGGGTTTATTTTTTTTCCTGAAGCAAAGCAAGTTATACAAATAAAGAGACAAAAAAGCTGTATATATTTAGTTGCCTAACCTAAAAAAAATATATACACTCATGGGCAAACATATCAAATAATCTTAAAATTTGCCGTAAGACGCAATGCTAATTGTTTGTAACAAAAAATTTACATACAGTGAGGACATAAAGTCCGTCGCCCCCCTTTTATTTTAAACCGTTGGGTATATTGCGATGAAATTTGGCGCGGTGTTATATCAGACAATTTTCTATTTTTTAGTTGAAAATGACAACTTTACGTGTCAAAATGACAGCTGGGCATGGTTTCGCATTATTTTCTTAAATGGAATAGTGGGTCATGCGACACCTCATTTTGAAGGTCTTTTTATGCTCAATTCAACCTCCGATTTTAAAAACATTTGATTCATTTATTTTGAAATGGCGACCAATAATTTATTTTTTGGTTATTTTTTGAGTTTACAATGTACCTACTGGTAACATACAAAAATTTTAGTTAAGTAACTAATACAAAACTAATTAATTAGTTTAATTAATAACTATTTTTTTAATTAATAACTAATTAAACAAATTTAAAAACGCTAACAAATTAGAACTAATAGAAAAATAAAAAGTGAGAAAGTGATCTAGAGAATCAGGAGCTGTTTTATAAACTTGAGACTTGACGTAGCGCCATAGAAAATAATCAAGGGGTGTCAAGTCCGGTGAGCGAGCTGGCCACTCTGTCGGACCTCGGCGACCAATCCACCTATTCGGATAGGTTGTATCAAGGTAAGTTCTAACATCTCTGAAATAATGAGGCGGGGCGCCATCCTGTTGAAACCTAATTTCTAATTGAAATTTAAATAGATTTTGAGCAACAACATTTTCAATAAAAGTGGAGTAATGGTGTCTTGAAGCATTCGAAAATATGTGGGGCCGTTTAAATTTCCTTTCAAAAATATGGGACCTATAATATAATCACCCAAAATGCCCGCCCAAACATTTAATTTTTGAGGAAATTGACTATGTCCTTCGCGAAACAGATGGGGGTTTTTATCACTCCAATACCTGCAATTTTGAGTATTGACTATTCCATTCAGAAAAAAGATACTTTCATCGCTAAAGCAAATATGCCTCAGATAATTGGGGTTTTCTTCAATCTTTTGTGCCATAATCTCGCAAAACTGTAATCGCCTGTCAGGATCATCTCCTGTTAATTCGTGGACAATTCTCATCTTGTAGGGATGGAATTTATTACTTTTTAAAATTTTCTTAACGGAAGAACGTGAAATATTGCATGTGTCAGCTACGTCCTTAGTATTTTGCTGGGGAGAAACTACCATTTTAGCTAGGACCTGCACTTTAACATCTTCGGAAATTTTGGACCTTCCAGATTTTGGGGCATCTTTTACCGTACCTAATACTTGAAACTTTGACAAAAGCTTCTGAAAGTATTTTCTGCATATTGGCCGTCCGGGAAAGCGTTCATTAAAGATGCGAACTGCATTATGATAATTCCGATTAGCCTCGCCAAAGATGATAACTGCTTCAATTTTTTCTTCTAACGGACGCGCCATTTCAATTCAATGATATTTTTAAAAGTTTTGAAACAACTTGACATACACGTTTTAGAATGACAAATATCAGGTAACCATAGCACTAACTAATTAATTATTGCATGTGAAGATAAAAAATACTTACCTACCTTCCGAAGATACGTAATAAGGAGTTCAAATTTAAAACTGGTCGCCATTTCAAAATAAATGAATCAAATGTTTTCAAAATCGCAGGTTAAATTGAACATAAAAAGACCTTCAAAATGAGGTGTCGCATGACCTACTATTCCATTTAAGAAAATAATGCGAAACCATGCCCGGCTGTCATTTTGACATGTAAAGTTGTCATTTTCAACTAAAAAAATAGAAAATTGTCTGATATAACACCGCGCCAAATTTCACCGCAATAAACCCAACGGTTCAAAAGTTAAAGGGGGTGGGCGACGGAGTTTATGTCCTCACTGTATATTACCACTTAAAAATCATCAAACGAGGTAAGATAAATGTAAAGTGTTAAAAAAGGACAATCTTACAGTTGTGTATCATTAAAATATTTGTTGTGTTACTGATAAACCCCTCAGTACGTTAAACATTTTAAATCAATAATTACATTTAATTACTATTGCATTTCTTTTCGTAAAAATGTTCTACACTCTGTGGGGTTTATCAGTAACACAACAAATATTTTAATGATACACAACTGTGACATTGTCCTTTTTTAACACTTTACATTTTACTCACCTCGTTTGCTGATTTCTAAGTAATAAATAATTTTGGTACAGACAATTAGCATTGCGTCTTATGGCAAATTTCAAGATTATTCGATATTTTTGTCCATGAGTGTATAAAATTGCAAAAAAAGAATGTCGCTTACATTTTTTCCACAATTATTTTTAATAAGGTGTCCCCTGAGACTCTACTGAACTCAATAATTTTAATTTAATTAGGCCTAAATTAAGCCCCTAATAATAGAAATATTATTGACAAACTTCAAGTAATTTGGCTAAAGGGTATTAGGGATTATTAAAAAAAAACATACTTTCTAAAAAAAAGTTTATTACCTTGTATCCTACTACTATGCGTTTTCGAAGCCATATTTATGGAAAGATTTCTTTATATTTTTAAGGGATATGTATAAATATTTTTTACCATATAGAAAAATTGTACGTTAAATGGATTTTAAAAGAAGTAGGCTTTAATAAATAAAGAAAACTCCCACACAAATTCTTGTATTGATTTAAAATGGAATAAAACTTAAAACAAGTGCAGATAAAAATCTTGAATTCGATCGAGAAACGAAGTAATCCGAGTGGAAAAAGTTTTACGGCAATGGAAACCCAGAATATGTGAGTCTTGAGAAGTTTACTTAAGCAAATGTTGCTTTTTTAAACTTTAGTTAAATTTTTCAAATATATTTCGTATATTTGTAGGTATTATATCATTTCTGTTAAGTACAAAGTTTATAGCTCACAACTTATGTTTTTATAACAATCATTTTCCGGTTTAACCTGAAATATATTTTGTCTTAAAAAAAATAAATATGACATATTTTAAAAGTATAAAATTTTTAAATTACTTTTGTGTAGACTTTATGTCTAGCTAAAATAAAAAAAAAGTTGATGATCTTGTAACATTCGTATTTACTAGTTCACTGATTATCTAAATGCTTTAGGAAGTACTTGTGTTATTTCTAATATATTTTTTTTATTTTGGGGAAATTAATGACTAATTTTTTGAGAGACTTAAAAATGCTCTCCTTCGTTTATTAACATTATTTCTTTTTTTTATGGTTGTTTCTGGGAGATGCTTGTTACTGCAGGTTTACCCTTATTAAGTGTAAGGAATTACATTATGATAATGTTTTAGATTTTATATCTTTTTTGTTTAATTAAAAATCTAACATTGCTTTTAAACACACAGAATTGTAATAATAGTAGTAATTTAACCAATTTGTGTAATATAATGCTTTTTGAAAAAAAACCTATTCAATGAAATATAGAAAAACTGAATTTTTTTATTGTTGTCTTTAAAACTAAAATAAAAAAAATGCAATGAAATAAACACACACAAATTTGCATTTTTCTTATATTGGATTTGCGTTTATTGTCTATGTCTGTATTTAAAACTTTAATATTCATTATTTCATCCTCGCATCTGTTAAAAATAAATATTTTGTATATGATAAACCAGGTTAAAATTTCTCTTAAATTATAGTTTATAGTAACATACTCCTCTATTTTATATTCTGTTTTAATTTTGTGTATATTTTAATGGGTATCTCTCTACTTAGTTATATCTTCCATGCCCTGAGAAAAAGAGTTAATAAATAAATTTTAAGTTCTTACTGAACAATATAAAGCTGGCTTTTCCTACGTATGTCTGGAAAAAATTAATGAGGTTTATTGCTTTAATAGTAGAGTCAATAAATATATACATCAAACATCCAATTTTTGGAAGTCTTCAAGAACAGCTCCAATTTTGATAATTTTTTTATAATTTTGTTTTTCTATATTATTAAAAATCAGAAATCTTTTAGAGAAGGCATGCAACTATTTTGATTGTTTAGGGAATATTTATAATATTTAAGTGGTTTTTTTTAAATCACTGTAATTTTTTTATTATCAATTTTTGTCATTTTATACACTATTTTTTCCTATATTTTTCACCGCAAGGGGTATAACAAAAGTAGATAGTTAAATTTCCCACAAAAGAGTTTTTTAATAATTTCATGTACCTATGTCTTATAGGTAGTTTTCAAAATGTTATATTTAATTGCTTATAAGATTTTTTTATAATAGCGACATAAAATAAATATACATAACAAAATTAAAAATTAATTTTATATTAGGTATTTACAAAAAGATATTAACAAAATTTCATGAAAGTTATTTATTAGAGTTTTAGAATTTTTTTATTAAATGTTTAGATTTTCTGCTTTACTTACATATACAAATCAAAAAAAAAAATTGCTCACCGGCTTGCACTGTTTGCAGTGGAAGTGACTGCGACAACCACCCACCACTTGTAAAGGATGAAATCTCCGATACGCAAAATATAAATAAAAATTAAATTTTCTATTTTGTTGTATCCGTGAGTAAAGCAAAAAATTTTTAACATCTAATAAAATATTTTACAAACTTAATAAATAAATCTTCATGAACCTTTATTTATTTAAATTTAATCTGATTTTCTTGAGTATATAATAGAGAATAATATGTTTCTCAGAGCTGTTTAAATCCTAAATAAATATAAAAATTTCCAATTTTGTTATGTATATAATATGTATATTGGATGGAAGTTGGAGTAAAATTTCTGCTCTCAGAAATTTAAGTTTACGTTATCTGGGAAACTATAAATAATACGAAAAATTATATACAAGACTATTTTTATAGAAAATATTATAATTCTGTGTTAAAAATAACGAACAATATTACTTACTGTAAGTAACAGCAATTTAGAAAAAAATCCATTTAAATATTATAAATATTGTTTAGACAATATAAATATTCGTGTGCCTCCTTCAAAAGGTTTTTGATTTAAAAAAATTTAGAAGACCAAAATTTAAAAAAATATATATTTTTTAAAATTGAAGCATTTCTTAATGACTTTTAACTCAAATGCTTCACTAACGCTACTATTAAGTACACAAAATAAAAATTATTTTATTGTCATCTAAACCATTTTACCGTACAAAAGTTAAATTTGTTAACTACAGATGTGCACAGAAGAGGCACTTTATTTTCCATTAAGTAAAAAGTGTTAACCCCAATTTTAAGATTGACAATACATTTTCATGCTTATGCTTTAGTTTTAAAAATTAGTTTTTGCGTCTTACTGTTTGTCATATTATCAAGGCTAAGTTCTCAGAACCTTAAAAAAAGTAAATTTTTATACTGCCTTTACCATATTTTTTTTCCTTAGTACTATCATGCTTTTTACATATTATTAAATGTCTACTTTGATTTAAAAAACAAGTTATAAATTATTTAGTCCTTTAAAATAAAACAAAATATAACAAGATTTTATGTAACACGTATTTTGCATATACTTTCAAATTTCCTGAGTAAAAAATAAACCCAAAATATTTTTTGCATACGTGCTAAATTTTTCACGATATATTTATTTTCGCAAATAAAAGCGATTTAGGCAAGACAAGAAACTTGAATGGTAAATGAGGTCTAACAACATGGGAAACATTTGACTAAAGCACGTTCTGCTATCCCAATTCAACTGTCATAATAACCAAAATATTTGACAAAGCCGAATTCTTTTTCGTAAAGAATCACGACAAAAAAAATATTTTTATAAATTGTTTTGATTTTTGAACCTTTAAAGTACCTTATTATTTTTATTGTATTATTTATTATCTAGCCCCCTTTTTAAAATTGATTTTTTTTGTTTTTGTGGCAGATTTGTTTATTAAAATATCATTTACATGTCGCGTTGAACGTAAGTCTTAAAAATGGTATAAATATACAGGCGTGAAACTTTTAAACCAGTATCCAAACACATAATGCCAGGCGCACACACTGAATGAATTCTCAGAGAAAAACTGAGCAAGCTGTGCAGGCGGCCTGAACAGTCTGAAGATCAAAGGCGTTCGTAGACACACACTCCGAAAATGCTTAAGGCTAGGACTGCGCAATTTTTTCTTTAAGGATTTTTTAGTGTTGAATAAAAGAATATCATAAACCATAAATTCGTCAAAATGTATTTGATAACAAATGCAGTATCTATTTGACCTCTGACCAGTGAAGTCACGCGCTAAAAAGCAACAAAGCTTTTTTCGGGAAGGGCGGTTGCGGAACCGTATCAACTGATTTTAGCCCTCGGAGATCAAGGAGACAATTATGCCAAATGATGAGGTTCTTCTTCTGGAGTTAGGCGCTGTGAGCGGTTGAGGTCTAGAACCTTGTAGTTTTTAAATTTTGTTTCGTGCACGAGAATGTCTTTCTATGTAAAGAATTGGTTGCGATGTCAGACTGACAGCATACTGGTTATACTCAATACCAGTAGCAGTCCTTGGTTTGATTACCATTAATTGTGCCTTTCATAAACAAACAAAAAAGAAGCTAAGTTTTTAAAATATTCGAAATTTCTGGGTGCTTCAAGCCCGACATTCTTTATCGACAAGGCCCGGAAAAGCTAACCTTGCGACATCCCAACGTCGGTCTGGAGAATTAAATAGTACATAAACATAGCAAAAAAAAAAAAAAAAAGAATCAAATAATAAACTGGGGCGTTTTAATAACAATGTATTAAAATTAATTAATTTTGGAAAACAAGCTTATGACAAATATTTACCTAACTATAATAGGACTATCCTATTGTCAAAATAATTTTCAAAGTTTTATAACATTAATACCTAATAATAAAAAAAGCAGCAGAAAGTTTAAAACTTGCAAAAACTCTTAACCAGGTTTAAGTATCAACCTTTTAGTAAAAAACTGCCAAATTAAAATGCCATAAACTTGTTTTTGCAAACAGGACACTTTTCTAATACCGTTTTTTTTTACCGCAAGGGGTATAACAAGTGTATATTTTTTAAGGTAAGTAAACGACGTGTCTTAAAAATGTATACGTCAGAAATAAAACATCTTAAATGATAAACTTAATTAAAATAACTTAAAACCTATTTTTTAATTTTACGATATTTTAATATGAATAAAATTGTTTTAAAACTTAAAACATTTTTTTTTTTAATTTTAGTCACATAATTATTTTGCCAACACGAACAAAAATCAGAAATCAGAAATCAGTTAAAATTCTAGTGCCGTGTTAAAATACCACTTGTTAAAAATTGCATTTGCTAAAAACGGACCTATACAATAATACCTCTTAAAAATACAATCAGTTAAGAATTACACCCATTTAAAATGACATGACAGAAGTCACATATTTTAATCAATGGGACAACTATAAAATATAACAGCTCTAAAATACAATATTTGTCAAAATTAACAGTTGTTAAAATTAACATTTGTCAAATATAACTCTTGTACCTGACTTAATTTAGTTGGGTTATCTCTCGATTTCCATAAATAAAATTTTGTTTACGTACGCCTATGTGGAGCCACAATCTGTCAGAATTAAACAGTTCTTTCGCACAATTTTGGTACCAAATTTGTCTTAATTGGATGGTTGTGTTTTTTTATTGTTTCTTATTGCTTTTTATTTTGTAAAAAATCCTCCTAGCGTACAGTTATGACTTAGGGTTGATTTATACGACTAATGGCATTAAAGTAAAAATAACATAACTATAACATAGGAAATAAAGTAGGAAGTTAAAGTAAGCCTGTTTATACAGACAAATAAAATAAAAATAAGAAATAAAAGTAACTAATCAGAAGCCTCTAAAGAAACTTCATATCTTTGAGCATAGAGGTACGAGAGCCACTGCAATACAAGTGTGCAAGAGAGAATGCGCAATAAGTCTACAACCTTTCACTCTTGCTCTGCCTGCAGATTTCTGAAAAGAGCACTTGTCCTTCCCAACCGCTGTGTTCACACATCGTCGTTGTGGTTGGGCCCAGTAGGATCTTTTGGAACATGCGCTAGAGTTGCTGGTTATCGGCAACTCTTGTTGTCACCGTATGGAACGGGATCCAAAGCTAAGATGAACACAAGGTGTTAGCATACCGTGCTAATGAGTGAATGTCATCCTGTTCCTTAAACAGGTGTCCCCAACGGTGCCTCTGAGATTCAGGGCGACCTCTCAGAGTATCTAGCCTTACTGCGGTAATGCGGGGCTCTGCCGTGGTGTACTATTACTTTCCTAGCTCCAAACAGAAAGCGGACAGAACCGCTTTCAAAAAAAAAAGTGACAAAGGTGCCCTGACCAAAACGGGTGAATCCGTTTCGTAAGGTGCCCCTGAAGTTACCGGCGCCTGTTTCACGGGGAAGGGCTAATCCATCTCGAACAAACGAGGTGCTTAGGAAGGGTTCCTGAATCCAAACAGAGAGGCGGACAGAACCGCCTTTATAGGAAAAAGGGTTCCTGGCTTTAGAACAGAAAGCGGATAGGACCGTTTTCATAGGATAAGGCCGGAGATGCGGCCTCAGAAAGAACATCTGGTTCCTGTAACAAGGACCTGGTAGCTACCCACGTCACTAGACCGGGAGAGGAGGGCATGATGAATCTAATCGTCTGCTCGTCATACTCTTCAGGAGACAGGGACACCAGGACACATCAAAACACATTGTGCTTGTGTCCGGTAGCGACACGAATAAGAGGAGATGTAAGGACTCTCTCCCAATCTGGTATCGGATTCATTAGAAGTCCGATCCTATTGGGAGAAATATAAAAAGGTGTGAGCCCCAATAGACCGAGCGGTCGCAGTGGAGGGCGTAAAAAGTCCACTCACTTTAAACCTACCTACCTACCTACCTAAAATACCTACCTAGGTAGGAATATACTCGAAGTCTGCACGCAAAGCGAGCGATAAAGATTGTAGACTTATCGCTTATCGCGCTTTCTATCTCGCTCGCTGGTTCGCACGGCGCCGGAAGACGAAAAAGCAGCCTCTAGTAGGTATAGTGGCGTGAAGTTTCTATTAGCGCATAAGCAATTGTGATTTTACATAAAAATAAAAGAAGAAGTTAAAAGTTGCCTGTATAGAACCTTATAGAAATAATCTATGTTCAAATTTATTTTTTTTTGTTATTTTTATTTTCATGTTACAGTCTGAGAAAACTTAAGTATTGACCTTTAGAACATCTGCCATTATAATATTATCGTGGGACATGTAGGTAGGTACGTTTTCTTTTAAAAACATGTTAAGATCTTAGATATTTAAAATTAAAAAAAAACTGTAGAAGTAATTTTTTTTATATCAATTTTACATTTTATACATATAATCAAATTACGGAAAAATACAAAAAATGTTGAAATAAAAAACCTAGGCATTAATGCATATTAAATAGATTTTTCTGTGCGAAAAGAACTGGCGTTTACTTGACAGGGCAAACTTTTCAGAAAAAACAACGTTTGTATACAGGATCTGATGCAAGTAGTTTTTCGCCACCGTTAAAACACTCACGTGATTAGAACGACTTGCCCTACGACCACGTCATTTTAATTTTCCACACTCAATGTTGTAATCACATTCATAAACATACTTGTTATGTAAGCATCTATTATCATACTTAGGTGGGTCCTATTTTACTACTGTTAAATATTTATAAAGTCTCGGTATTTTTTAAACATCAAGCTAAGGATATCCTTAGTGTTTCAATTTCCCCAAATTAATTTAAACAAAAACTTAAAAGGAAGTCACGTCAATTAAAACCCACAACTTTCAATAAAATTTAATACATAGCTAACCCTCTTACCCTTCGTTTTGGGTTAATGAAATTCTAACAAATTTTAAATTCCATTAAATTCGCTTAGATTGACACTAAAATTTTTCGATAAAGAAAGCATAGCGGCAGTTTACATAAATAAACATTAACGGTAATAAATATTACAGTAATCTTAAAATGGTTTATTAAATTTTGCTATTATTTAATATATATAAAACATTGTTTTTGTAATAGATTGTCCTAAATATAGAAATAATTTTCAAAACGACTTACGCCCTTATAACGGCATTTGTGTTATAAAAATTTGTGCAGGTTCTTGTAACTTACAAGAGCACCCGTACTTAAAGGCGAAGGCCGGACCTGAAAAAAACTATTAATAAAGCACACCAGTTAGCCAAACCGAGGAATATGTCTAAAAATTTAAACGCAGTTTAAACATCAGTTAAGATTCTCTCTGACCATCAGCTTGAAGGTTGAAGTGTTAACGCCGTTGGTTTGTAGTTTTTAATATATGGGGCCGTACTCTCTAGAAATTCCACCCTGTTTCCAGGGTGCAAATCCCTAAGAGTGCGGAAAAACACATAAAACTATAGAAATAGCGCGCTACTTCGTACCTTAACCAATCAAGCAGGTTTTTTGCGAATCTTTTTCCTGACGACACAGTTAATTAAATCTATATAAAGAACACAAAACCAAGTAAATCCTTTTTTTTAAACCTCCTGGTAATTAAGACAATTTAGGAGCTTTTGAAAGGTCACTACCGGTAAAAGCTGAACCTGAACAACCCAAGCAACCGGCAGCTACCACCGGGCTCCATCGCGCCCCCGCCCAGTATCTACTGGCCGGCATTTTCTTTCCCAAGACCTGAAAAGGTAAATGGGGAAGGGCAAAGATAATACTATGTATTATATTTGTAGTTTTAAGTTGTACATGTAATTTATGAGTTACTAATAAAGCATTATGAAATTGGAAAAAAATTGGTTTGTAGCCGAGACACTTGGGTTCGATATTCGGTTCCTCCTTCTTGTGATTTAATTTTGTCAAATATTTATTTATTTTTGAATAAATATCAATTTAAATAATAATAATTTTATTTTACGTATTAAAACAAATTTTTGGTTTTATAGTTTTTTTTTATTGAAACATAATCCCCTATTATTTGTCATATCTTTATGAAAATAAACTATTTAACTATCAGTAGTTGTAAAGATTGTTTATAAAAAAATTCTTATGTAGTAACTCATCTACAAAAGTCTATTATAATAGAAAAGTATGACAAACGAAATAGTACAAAGTAAAATAAAAATGCTCAATCATACGCCGCGGAGTGTGTCACAAAAGACGAAGCACAGAAAGTGTAATTTGATGTGATGTGATGGAGTGGAAGTGGAAGCCAATATCCTGCGAAAACGGGAAAAACAGTTAGCCAAAATCATGTAATCCACAATATATTTTAATAAACATAACTTAATCTATTACGAATAGTAAGGATTCTATTACACAATAATTCATTTTTTATATCAGCAGCAGCAAATTCCAGATTATTGGTCTGGATACATCTAGAGCCTTTGATTAGATCTGACATAGCCTAACAAACTGTCTTTCTACGATCTTTAACCCACATGTTTTGCTTGGCTTTTCTTTCTTCTTATTTAAGGTTTATGTGTTAGGGTAGATGATCACACTTGCTTTTTTTAGAGTAACGCTAGCTTATACCAAGACTCAGTATGGAAAACAACTCTTTACCATATGTGACACATATTACACTATACAAAGGGCAATAGCTTCTCCACTATATCTTGCATTTTTTTTTGCTATACCAAGGACACTGGGAACAGGAACGACGCCTCTACCATACTTGTGCTACATTGTACTGCGGGACACTATACTACGTAAACCCTGTTACATAGGTTTAAAAAAATTAAACTACCTGTTTCTATCCAAATAAACTTTTATTTTTTCATACTTATTATATAATTAAATCCATTATTGCTATACAAAAATAATTTAATTTATTGCCGCTAAGGATCCGTTTTCTTCTATTACTCGTAATAAATGGCTAACTGACCTCATGAGGTTTTGGACACATGTATATTTATTTCTCTTACTTTTTGGAAGATTTGCTGCCGAAGTGCTTGTTTGTTTCGTGCGAAAGTTTCATTTGGCCTGGCTTGGGGGACATTAAGGGGGGTTTCAATCCTGGACACATACGGAATATTTCTTGCTTCCAGCCAGTCAAGTGTAGCTCTGGCATAATGTGCTGATGCCAGATCTGACCAAAACATATAATTTCCATTACCCCGATGTACGTTGATAAAATTAGGCAATTTACTTAAACAATCTCTGATGTATACCACGGCATTCACAGCCTCTCCTTTTACATGACCACCAAAAGGCCTGGATACACCTCTTTCCGATATGGCACACCATACCAATATTTTATCCAAAAACTTAGCTTTGGTTTTATATCTAACTTCATTTGGGGTATCTTCTATATTGTCGCTGTAAAATCCAGAATTTTCTGGTAGTTCTGCATGGCTCAGGGTGAAATATTTTTCATCATCCATGTTAATCAATCTGTTATTCGCAAAGTGAACTCGTCTTAAATTGCAACAGTACCTGGGTATTCTTGCTAGCTAAACATTAGTTTATTTGGGTGCCTTTTTTCTTTTTCGCTATTTAAAACCACTTCTAGCAATATACCAAAAAACAGTTGCGTTTGAAATTCGCAAGCGAGGACCAACCTTTCTGGTAGACTGTTCAATGACATTTTTCACTCTTCGAACTAATTTTTCCTACTGGGCATCAGACAACTTCAGTGGTCGACCACTTTTTGGGAGGTTTATACATGGGATTCCTTCTTCACATTCCCGAACTGTTCGGGACAACTATGACATATTTATCAAAATGGCGAAACCATAGCAACTGTAAATTCCAAGGTTCACTTGATATACGGAATCCATATTTCTGCAAAACACCTGGAATTTTTTTCTCACAACTTCCGTAACAGGGGTTAACACCTAATTGGAGCCTTTATCACATGAGTACTTAGTTAAAAAAAACTTAGATTTCGTAAACTGTAGGAGACTTCCACTACTTGAAGAACCCAGTATAAAGCATATTATTAATCCCCTTTATTTGGTAAGGGCCTACCCTACCACATGAGTTGCTTGGTACCGGCGTATAAAACCACAGTGAACTGCCAACCCCTGGACTTCTGGAGTCCTCGGCTATTGGTACGGTTACTTATTTGTACTGTTTTCTCTGACAATTATTTTAAAATCCTTAAGTTTCTTTTAAAATGTATTCATGATGAACGTGGGATCATGATCCACCATGTATAGGTGACCGATATCAAGTATTGTTGTATTATTTTTCTACATAATGGTGAATGTTCGTAAATACCACTTTAAATGTTTTATTTTTCCATCTATAAACTGTAATTTTAAGATTACCATCATATCAAACTCTAATATTTTTTATTGTTATAAGAAAAAAATTCTCGTCAACAAAGATTATAAAATTTAACACTAAAAGACAAACGATAAGTAATATTAAAGTAAAAATGCATTTAAGACAAATTTAAAACATTTCTATATACGTACTATATTTATTTGCTGTCCTTGCTGCATCAATACCCAGCTCATTTAAAACAGTTCGAACGGCAAAGCAACCACTAGCTATTTTTTTATTTAGATTAGTTACATGGCTTACAAACTTTAGGTTTCTGTCCACATACACTCCCAAAAACTTAGTATCTTTTTTGTTTTCAATGTGAGTTTCTAAAATATATAGATTGTCAAAATTAAATTTAATTATTAATTTGTTTGTGATATATTAAAAGCAAGAAGAATAGAATCACACCATTTTTAAGTCTAAACTAAATCTTTAGAAATTGTTTTCTTTATTTCTTCCTCATATATATTTTTTCATACAATAGTAGTGTCGTCAGCAAATAATGTAAAAGTGCCGTCAATATTAATATTAGTCAAATCCTTAATATATAAAAGGAACAGGGTTGGACCCAGCACAGATCCCTGTGGTACTCTACAAGAAATCAATTGGAAAGATACTATTATCTCATGGTTTACACGCACGTTTCGCTACTAATACCATTTAAATTGGACTGTTGAAGTATTTTTTATCGTAATAACCAGTAATACTTTTAAAAATGACCTTAAATATAATATAAAAACATCGAGAGCCCCATGATCTTCTAAAAAGATTACGTTTTGCATTTGTCCTCTTTCCAGCTGGAGTATTTTTTCATTAAAAATTTAAGTAATTTTAAAATATTTTTATAAAAATTTAAGCCGTAATATAGTGCCACGTTAATGCATATGTTTACAGTCCATCTAGAGAATCACCGCACTTTCCACTTTGTCTGCTTCTTCTCTTCTTAAGTCCGAGACAGTGAAACCTTTGCATAAAGAGATCTTTCCTCAACCTTTAAACATTAAAATCAATATATAACGTGGTCACAAATGGTCCCTTACTTTACGTAAGAGATACGGAACATTAGACCTTACCCTTTAAGCCTTTGTATTCTGTTACCAGATAAAATAGGTAAAATTTACAATTCTGTAAGAGCATGCAGCTTCGTATTTTGGTTTACAGCTTCGGTATGTATTTCTTTATTATTCTATTTACAAAAAATCATATTTCATACTAAGCGCAAAAAAAAACTGTAATAAAAAAAGAAATATGTACATTTTTTTAAATAAAAACCGGTGGCAGTTCTAAATTTTTAATAGCTTACGCCGTCACTGTTTAATAACTGACCTCAAAATCCCAGATCGCCGAAATTAATGTAAAGCAGAGACTTACTTTCACTTAAAGAAAAGCCCCGTTAGCTAAAACTCAAAACTCTCGGAAACAATCTAACAAATCTAAAATTCCATAATTCAAATTTGATAGAATAAAATTAAGCCACAATTTCTTGGCAAATTAACAAATCGAACTAAGTTCACCCCGATTTTGCACACGCGCGCACACAGATGGCGTTGCACGCGCAGGATCACGTCCTAGCACTCCTGACTCCAGTTGTCCTGCAGGATTCGCAAGGACAAGGTCCGCGCGCGCTTGATGTCCTTGTTTTCCCCATCGAGACTCGCGATATTAATTTTCCCGAACTTTCCTGCTAAGTTTGACATTTTGCGATATGTGAATAGTGCGGGTTAGTTATCAAAAATACGTATCTAAAAATGTAATAAATATTTTCTCCTCAACAGGATTTAACTGGTCGTGCATAAAATATAAGTGTATTAATTAAAATAATTAAATTTATCATGGTCCTTAAAACCTAGAAACGCCTAATATGGCCCATCGTGGATATTTTTGTGTAGTGTATTTGTTTTTAGTTTTAGATTATTTAAAGTGTGAACCGATCCCGGAAGCTCAAAGGACTCCCTTAACCTCCCGCACGGTAAAAACAAAATACGGTGATGTCAGCGGTGTTATCGTTACCCCCGAATCGAAACATTTGGAACCTGTGGAGGTTTTTAGGGGTATTCCGTACGCTAGTCCCCCATTAGGGTCGTTAAGGTTTATGCCTCCGGTTACAGGAGCCCTTTGGCAAGGAGTAAAAATAGCTGATACTTTTAGTCCGGTGTGTCCCCAAAGACTTCCAGACATTTCTAACGAAACAGCTGCTCTTAAAAAGATGCCTAGAGGTAGATTGGAATACTTGAAGAGACTGCTGCCCTATCTTAAGAACCAGAGCGAGGACTGTTTGTACTTAAATATCTACGCACCAGCACAAGGTTGGTTTTAAAGACTTGGTAGAAACTGTTTTAATATTTTAGATTTGTTATATCACGGCAGCAAGTGGATGTTTAAAAGTGGCACTATAAAATTATAATGTAAATTAAATTAAGCCCTAAAAGTCAACGGTATCCTTTGGTAAAAGCAGACTTTATGGTATTAAAAAATTCATCCACTCCATAATATGCTCTAATGAAAGTGTTACCCTATAAAATTTTATTTAACGAAAAAATATTTGCTGGATAGGTAAACAGTATATATTAAGAACCTAAGTCCAAGCATAAATTGAATTGGGATTTAGCAAACCTATAAGAAAATATATAAGGAGTCCTGTTTCTAAAATGCGCTTTTTACATGTAACTAAAGTGTACATCAGGTAGATACTGTAAAGTAAAGAGCCCTATTACTTTTTGAAATCTCACCCTGCTAGGCTTGTTAAGAATAAAAAGACGTGTTTTTTCCTGTTTTTTTTAATTTATGGTGCTAAGAAAGTGTTTATTGAATCATGAAGATTTTTCGTTTTTCCTAATATCTCAGCCGCATTAAAGGACTTTTTAGTTTTGCTTGCGCAAATAAAAGTCTTTAAAGCGCGGATGAAGCACATTTTTTTTTAATTTTTGCGGAAAATTCAATTTTTTTAGGCTTTAAAAAATTTAAATATTTTTTAACAAAGCCTGTTGACCCACAATATGATAAAAAATATATGTGATGTGTCTTTAGTGGATCTAGCTTCATGAATTTTTCATAATTTTTGAAAGGGTGATAGGGGTCAAAAAGTTCAAAATCAGTTTGTATTTGCCATTTTTTAATATTTTTAGAATAAATTTTTAATGTTATCATTTTTCTTAATTTTCCCAAAGAATAGAAGTTTTAAATTACTTTTGGATTAAAAATATTTAAAATAAACTGGTAAAGACGATTTTTTTAAAGAACACTGCAATTTTCTATGGAAAATGAGTTTCGGCCAATTGTTTTAAAACTTTGCATAGTGATAGTTCTCAACACGTTAATCAAAAATCTCCACGGGCACAAAACCCGAAAAGATTTCAAAAGTGAAAATGCCGATTACACTTCCTTATACGTCAAGGCTCTTTATAAATTATGTAATTATTTTAGAAATTGTAATGCTTAATAATGACAATTTATCTTTCTTGTTAAATATTTTAAGTAGTGGCACAGAAAATTTTAAACCAATGGTGGTATTGATTAAATCAAAAGTCCATATATTTCTACTTTTCGCTAGATCAGAATTATTTTTAGTCATAGTTTTCTTAAAAATAGGCATCTAAGGCTATTTTTCGTTAACTTTTATTTCCGTACCGTATTTACTAAGTTAAAGTCGCTTAAACCCGTTAGAGATTTGGCCTTAACTGACACACCTACACCTCAAGTGGTTCTTCTTCTTCTTCTTCTTCCTGGGAGCCGTCTTGATTCACTACCGGAGGCAGTGTTTAAGAATACTATAAACTTACTACTTACTACTACAAGGTTTATGATTTAACCATTTCTTATGTTTAAATATATGTTTTCCAATGAAAACGGTGGTTATCTTTAACAATAACTAGCTAACCTAGATAGCTTTAATTGCACAAAACAAATTTTTAATACCATGGAATTAGCAAAAAGAATTAAATTTTATTGTATAATTGTTTAAGACATTAAAACACACTGCTTTATAATAAATTATAATTATTTAAAAAATCATGCCGACAAAAATGTGATTGGAAGATTTATTAAGAAATATTTAAATACCCAAGCGATTTCTTCTTTACTTAGATACATTTAATTGTGTATTCAGTAAGTTTAGGTACAGAAAAGAAAATCTGAAAAATTAGTTTAGGTGTCTCTGGCACAAACAATCAATATCAATGATCGAATTGGGCTACATAAAGTTAAGCGATTTTGTTCAAACTCTCCTTGCCTAAGTATTTATGTCGATAAAACCTGGATTTATTTTTATAATTTAAAGGAAAAACAACATTTAATTTAATACAACCACATTGAAAATTTAAAATCCACAATTTTTATGTGCCCAATTTTGCTAAAAAGGTCCTTGCTTTTGTTCTTTGACATTCTGAAAAATGGCTTAGGATTACTACTGGAAAAAGGCAAAGCGGTAATTGGCCAATACAGTTTAATTTAGCTAAAAAATATTTAATAAAAAAATTAAAACCCGTAAAAAATGACCAGAGTTCTTTGTTTTTAGGGGACTTAAACACGCACATAATCTGCAAATTTAAAGAAAGACATTTAATGATGCCTTTTTTTATGAGACACTTTATTTATTAAATCATTTTTAAAGCGTTTTTTTTTTTTCGATAGGTTTAAATAAAAAGACTTCGTATTTATTTAAGGTAACAACAAAGTAAATATAATTTATATGAGAAATGCGATTTATATAAAATAAAAACGGTGACAATAAATACCTGAAATGTAAAATTACATTAAGTTAATATTCTGTCAAAGTCTAGGTTTTAATACTACTTTAAATGCACTTTAATAATCCAAGAAGAGATAATTAAATTTATTTAAAGAATAGGTACCAAGTCCTTTTTAATAAAACGTTATCGAAAAAAATAAGTCGTTTTCAAAAACGAACCAATATTTAAGGTGTCCCAGTAGGGAAAAAGTTAATTTTTTGTTGTATCTGATTGGTTTTAATTTAAATCATTAAGATTTTTTAACATTTATGGAAAAAAGTACACAAAATGGCTTTTTTATATTTTTTGTTCAATACCAAGAATTCCACAATCCTCGTTAAATGATTGTAAAGTACATACCGATATCAATCATTTTTTTTTTATTAAGAAGATAGTAATTATTACACAGGCCCACAAAAAAAATTAAGTGGTGTGTGCTGGATGTCGGACTTGGAGTATTTTTTTCCGCTGAAAACAAATCTTAAGTCAAAATTGGGGGTTAAACAGCAAATAATCGAGAAAAGGTGTAATTTCAGATAATAACAATTTTTTAAAAAATTTAAAACGTCTATTTCTTAAAAACTATAAAAGATACACAAAACTTTATAAAACATAAACAACGTATTTTAAGAAGATCTTTAATTTAAGTTCTATAACTTTTTTGTCCAAATGCAATATTTTTCGAGTTTTTAATCAAAAACCAAATTTTCAGGATTTTTTTCAGGTACGCCTCTCGAAAAAAATTGAAAATTATTTTTTTTTAATTTTTTGTCCAAATTACATTTTCGTTTATATTTCCTTCATTATTTATCTTATTAAAAATATTTATATAACTTTTTTATGAACAATTTGGCTCTCTTTTTTGCTTTATAAATTTTTTTGTATCTCTTATAGTTTATATAGTCTAGTCCAAACATTCCGTGGTAGCAGGTTTCATGTACCGTCTGGATTTTTTGGGGTTTTCTTAATTATTTGCTGTTTGACCCAGAATTTTGACTTTAGATTCGTGTTCAGCGGAAAAAAATACTCCAGAAAATCCTGGTTCGACATCCAGTACACATCACTTATTTTTTTTTTGTGGGCCTTATTATTACAATTATCAATTTAGTTATTTTCCTTACATATTATAGGTAATAAAAATATTTAAATAATTAAGCTGTGTGTGGCCAAGGAAGTTTAAAGGTGTATGAAAGCACAATAATGTAGAACAAAATTGTTTAGGCGTGCAGGGCAGCGGGAATAAGGGGATTGGCCCCGCGGAGTTTGCGCAATGAATAGTAGGTAAGGGCCGGACTTCCATAATTCTTTGTTACTGTCTATAAAGTTGACATCATTAAATGTCAAATTCAAACATTCACTGTTTTTTTTTTTATTTTTTGCACAAAATTGTTGGTTATTAAACGGCACTACTATAGAATATTTAAAATTATTGTGTAATATTGGATTTTATATCATCTGGTATAATATGGAAAGAATAGCCTTCTATTTAAATGGTCAGATATTTTTTGGGAGTTTTGTATTTTTACAAAAATCTTTGTAAATAAATAAAAACACGATTGTTTAAAATAAATTTCAAACATTGTATGATATTTCATGTACTATCACCAATTTTGTGATAAAAAGAAGGCAAGATAGTGTAAATGAGTTTAATCTAATCTAAGATTCTGGTTGTACATTATAAAGTGAAAATTTTTATAACTGCTTTTAGGCACTTTTTCACTAATAACAAACATTCATGAGACAGAATACTAGTGGTTAAAAATGTTTAGTAACCTTTGGTACCCAGGTATCCATTGTATCCGTTAAATTTATGTGTTACAGTATGTCGAGCTTAAAAGTTGATAATGTAAGTTTAAGAAACAAAAAAATCTAATTTCTTTTTAAACAAATCCAGAAAAAAGCAAAAAGGAACTTTAACATAAAATTGTACTTTCTTTCATTCAATTAGAGGGACCTGTAATATTAAAAATTTTCCTGGTCTGTCCCGTAATTAATAATTTTGATCCTTTAAAAAAATGTACTAAATTATTAAATGAAGTAAAAAAACCTTAATGTAAACCTTATTTCTTTTAATAATCCATAAAAAAACACAAAAAATTGTGGAAATCATCTAAAAGATAGTTAAGATTACTTTACTTTTTTCACTTATTTCCTAAAATTTTTTTTATTCTATTATTCATAATTGATATATTATTATTTTTTCGGGTTTCCCAACTTTAAGACGTAAAGTAAAAGCACCTAATTTAAAAAAGAAATACTTACCTAAAATAAAAAAAAAGGTTTTTGTTACCCTTTGGTTTAAAAACAAAAAACCCTACAACCTCGAATATTTTGTTACGATATTATAAGTAAAAAACAATAAACACAAAATTATAGTCACAATTTAATAAACACTTATCTTTTAAAAAAAGAAGTTTTTTTTCAATTCAAGAAACTTCTGCAACTACAAAATATAGGTACTCACAAAAAGCAAAACAATTGAAACTAATACGGCGCAAAGAGCACAAACCCAAAAATGACGAACCCTTGAGACGACGACGGTTGACGATACAGCGCGGAAAATTTTTCATACGCCCCGCCTCCCCTTCAAAACCTTAGACAATCTAAGACCAAACGGTACTACGGCTCTCATAAAAGTATGGGGTGTTGCCTAACTACCCCTGATTTATCAGTGTGAATTTAAAGGGAACACATTAAAATTTTTTCGTGGAATTTTTTATTGCGAAAGAATCCCAAAAACGAACGGTAGTCTTTAAGGAGTAAGCTTTTGTTAATTGCCTAAAAATAAAATTAACATACAAGTCGTAAAATAATTCAATTTAAAATTATTGCAAAGAATGATGTATTGCTGTCTTGTTATCTATTTTTGTAAATATCGTAACAGCTATGATAAGACACGTTGAGAAGTTCTGTTAAGGCTTTTGGTTGTATTTTCTACATTTAACTGCCTAAATTGTTTTTTTTTTATGTATTTCCAATGATTTCTGGTGATGTAACCTGTTATTGTCCGAAAAGTTTTTGTAGGCCTACAGTGAAATATATTTTTGCTGGTTGTTAAATAATATTGGATTTTTAAAAGGGTTTAAGGACAACTGCACTGACTTTCTTTTAATGTGGCTATTAAAATTGTACTTCTTATGTATAAAAATTTTAAATATTGGTATATTATTAATAAATAATAATTTCTGTTAAATAACTATTTGGTTTTAAACTTATTTTTAAACGGACATTATCGTAAAAAACTAACTTCATATAATTTCTGTTATAAGAATGAAACGTAGTTTTTATTAAAACAATTTAGTTAAAAAAATTACTTCCGGAAAGCTTTTATTGTTTGACTTGTAATTTTTAAAAAAATCAACACACTTTGGACACCCATTCTTTTTAAAATATAATTATATATTATGATGTATAATTATCCAAAGTATTTTATTTTAAAAAAGTTTACACACGAACACACGGCTTACAGGTTGTTTAAAGTTAAACATGTCTTATACTGTAATATGCTGTTATTTTAAAACAATTACTTTATTAAAAGTAATAAATAATTTATGTCATTTCTCAAACACAGTAATGTATAATTTCTATGTATTAAGGAATTAAGGTAATGAATATTATAGTAGCTGCTAACTATATATTCCTTTACTTTACATATAATACTTGCAAGAAGGTCTAAATTACAAGGCGCTATAAAATTACTTAAATATTTTTCTAAGATAAATATAGGATTCCCGAGATTAACCTTTATTAAAGGAAATTCGTTTTAAATAATAAATAAAACATTTACAAAACACCGAATAATAAAACAAAGTAAACTATTCTTATATTTTTAAGAAGCTAAAAGGTAATATAAATTAAAGATAAGTTATCTATACATCTATACAGTATACAAAAAAATAGAATCATTTTGCTGTGGCGAAAAAAGTCAGTCAATACTTATAGGTGGCCACGTTCTGCAGAACGTAAATTATTTAATATATATGTTACAGTAGTTAGAAATTGGTGAATGTCGACATTCACCGGTGAATGTCAGATATTAAAAAAAAACTGAACCAAAACTAAACAAAACTAACCACACCTAACCACAACTAGCCACGAGTAATCAAAATTATAAGTTTTAACCAGAACGCACCAAAGTTGTTAGTTTTGGTTAGTTTTTGTTCAGTTTTTTTTTTCAATATTTAACATTCACCGGTGAATGTCAACATTCACCAATTTTGAACTTTCACCGTAACATAGCCACACCAGGTTTAAAAACGCTTTTCTCTTTTAAGTCAAAAAGTATTTCTCTCGTAATCTACATAGGTTTTATGTATACCAAATCAGACCCTTTTCGGAATATAGTTTCCACGTCTGGTAAATGGCTTCCTTTACAACTATTAGCATTTTTAATTCAATTTGAAGAAAATACCTTAGTTGTGATAATAATCTTACTCTCAAAAGCAAGTTTCCTTTTCTTGCCTACCGACGAGCTGTAAGAGATCTGTCGCTCTTTAGCAGTTATTTCCACGGCTTCTGCTCCGACGAATTGGGTAGTATAATTTTTGCAACTTCTGAGGCAACACATTCCAATTTTTATGCACCCTTTTACAATTTGACTTAAGGGGCATCGATTTTCCCACCTTATTCGTTCGTTCATTCTTAGAAAGTCTGCTCCTGCCTGTAAGGGTTTTTCCATTCTTTTTAAATCTTTAAGTAAGTCCCGTGTTATTAACACCAAAGATAATACTACTACGAATAGATGGTTCATTTAAATGGGGCGTTTTGAATCAGTTCGGAGATATCAATGCTTCCGTTAATGCGAATAAAATTAAGTCGGTAACCCCTCCCCAGCGAAACAAACCCTGCGACATTGCCAATGTCTCTCGCTTGTACCTTATTCGGAACACGAAGTAGACGAAGCGGGCGGCTAAACGGATTGTGTATTTTCTAGTCGCGTTTCATCACGCCAATAGTAAAGACTGCCGACAACACTGTTTAACTTTCGTTCAGATGGCGAAAACCTGATGGACATCGCTCCGTTAGCCAAATCCATTAAGGGGATCTATAGCATTGAATGGTTCATCTATCTAGAGTATTATCTTTAGTATTATCTTTGTAAAACACGTATTGTAGTATTTTTTTATTTTTTAAATATTTTGTTTCTGCTTATTTATTTTACCCATGTAAAATCACTAAAATTGGGTAAAGAATAAACTTCTAGTGATCTTGTAGTATAAAAAATAGGTAAGCTAAGTTTGTGAAGTAATAAAACTTTAAATTATGTTTCGTAAGTATACTTAGCAAGTTAGTTTCGAAACTGTGGTAATACACAAAAGTAAATTATATTAAACAACTTTTAATAAATAATTGTTTTTAAACTTCGCGGCAAAATGTAGGGCAAAGTTACTAAAACTAATTAAATGAGTTAGGCTTTATAAAAACTTATTTAATGTCAGTTTAAAAAAAAATTTGGGTGAATATAAACATAATACCAATGAAATATCTTCGTAGGTATATGTGACCTTTAAAATATTTTAAGTTTATTTTAAGTTTAAGGGCAAGTCATATCAAAGTTCTTTATTTTAAAGCACAAGATTAATTATGTTTGTTATTAAAGTACCTGTCTACCTTTGTAGAATAGATTATAATTTGGTTAAAAATAAGCCTGTCAAAACATGCTTAATGAAAATCGTAGCAGCTATAATACTAAATGTAACAATTCTAAAATATATTTATGTGTAACCTTAAATTAAGCAGTCTTAAATTAAGTTATTTTATTTCTAATAAAATAGCATAACTAGGCTTCTAATAAAGGTAAGATCTAGGCTTTAAAATTTCATATATAGTACAGTGGGTGGAGAGAAAAAAGCTATTTGACATTCGGATTTTTTTGTACAGTTTCAAGTTTTATTAAAATTTGGAATAAGGTTGCTTTTATCCTTTGGATTTTTTTTTTTATCTTGGGACAGTCCACGAAGGCTGATGCCTAAGTACTAACGTACCGTGGGTGTCTTCAGTGAGATGGAGTCTGTTCACACGGGACTTAAATCTTTGGAGATTGGGAGAAGAAGGAAAAACCTCTGGGGGCAGCAGGTTCCATAGTCTTGACACTCTAGGGATAAAAGAACGAAGAAAGCGGGAAGTTCGGGGCCTCTCTAACTGAACTGTAAAAGGATGCATAAAAGTTGCACTACGTGTTGCTCTGTTGGGAGCTGCCAGAGGAGGAATTATACTGGCCAACTCCTCTGAGCAGAGGCCGTGAAAATACCTGTAGAAGAGCGACAGATCCCCTACAGCTCGACGGTGAGCAAGAAGCCTTTCTGTGAGCGTTGGATCATTAATAAGACGAACGGCTCTTCTTTGAATGGAGTCCAGAATGCTAAGTGTTGTAGGGGACGCCATTCCCCAGACATGAGAACAATATTCTAAAGAGGGTCTGATTTGGTATACATACAAAGTGTACAAATTGGAAGAAGAGAAATATTTTCTGGCTCGGAAGAGAAATCCAATCTTTTTTGAAGCTTCGAAGCTATGGATAAAATGTGTTTGTGCCACTTGAGGTTATTCTCAAAAGTAACGCCGACAAGATTAAACGACTCTTTGTTCTGCAGAACTTGGCCGCTCATATGTAAGGGATGAGCATATGCAGACTTTTTTCGCGACAGGGAACATGACTGTGTTTTGGAGGCATTAAACTGAACAAGATTTTTGGCGCCCCAATCCAAGATAAGTTTGAGGTCTTGTGAAAGAGATATCTGCATTGACCTGCGCTTGTTTTCGAAATCAGGATTACACGGTGGCTTAAGCAATTGAATACTAGAGTGGAGGGTACTATCGTCAGCAAAACTATGAATGGGATTGATTGTGAAGAGAGAAGATCGTTAATATGTAGAAGAAACAGCGTGGGTGCCAGCACCTGAGCCCTGGGGCACCCAGCATTAATTTAGTAGAAGCTGGAGGAATGACCATCTACACTAACTGATATACGTCGATTAGAAAGGAAACTGGAAAGCCAAGAGCAAATCTTAGGTGGAAGACCGTAAGAAGGAAGTTTGTTAAGAAGCCCATCATGCCAGACCTGATCGGAGGCTTTGGATATGTTAAGAGCAACGATCTGGGATTCACCAAGAAACTCAAGGGACTTGTTCCAGTTGTGTGAGACAAAGGAAAGAAGATCAGCTGTGGATCTACTGTGACGGAATCCATATTGTCTATCAAGTAAGATCTTATGTTTTTCCAGATACTTTAAGATTTGGGAATTAATGAATTTTTCTATTACTTTGCAAACAACTGAAAGAAGAGATATAGGTCTATAGTTAGAAGGGAGACTTTTGGATCCTTTTTTGGGGACAGGTTGCACACGTGCAGCTTTCCAACTCTCCGGGAAAATGCCCGTGTCGTAAGAGATTCGAAAGAGGCGAGTTAAGATGGGTGCAAGCTCGGGAGCACATTTTTTTAAGTTCGAGAGTAGAAAAGCAGGTAGGATCCCAAGGGTAGCTGGCAAAGAAATCTCTCAGACCATCCCAGTCCGCCGAATTGTAGTGTCAGACGGTTCGTGGCGGCTTGCTTTCAGTTGCCTCAAAATGAGTGGAGTAAGATACGGTGACCAAACCATGGTCAGAGCGACCATGGGAAGCAGTTACTGATGCTTGATAGAGTTCGGGGGTGGAAGTAAGAAAGAGATCTAGGGGGTTAGAATTATGGGTGGGAACCCTAGGAAAGTAGGTTGGTTCCATAATTAGATTGGTGAGCGAGTTGCTGATTGCGAAATTTTCTGCTGCTCTGCCTTGTGTATCAGTTTTTGTGGATCCTAGCCAATCCTTATTATGAACATTAAAATCCCCGAGAACGATTACTTCGGCCAATGGAAACTGGGAAATAATATTGTCGATCTTTATTGAAAGGAAATCAAAGAGCTCGTTGTAGGAATTGTCGGACGGGGACCGGTATATACAGCAGATATACTTGGTAGAAGATCTGAAAGAAAGTTTAAGCCAAAGAATATCAGGCCTACCCAATTCGAGGTTAGAAACCCTAGAACAAGCCAGGTCGTTGCGAACGTAAGCACAAACGCCGCCATGGGGTCGAAAAGATGAAATGAGTTCATAACCTGGGAAAAGAAGGTGGTTGGTTGCTGTTTTGGGACTTACTTGGGTTTCGGTGAGAAATAGTATGTGGGGTTTGGAGGATTGAAGATAAGGGTGAACAGAGTTTACGTTGGAGTTAAGCCCACTTATATTTGTGAAGGATATTAGACATTCGATGGTGGCCCCCAAATGTACCCCTCGCTCGGAGAACCGAATGGAGGGGTATTTTACCTCCGGATAACTTTACGTTCGGGTGTGCCATCATCATTATTTCCAAATTTTAGTAGAGGGAAAAAAGAAAAAGAAAAAGAAAAAGAAAAAGAAAAAAAAAAGGAAGAAGGAAAACTAAAGGAGGAAGAAGGAAGAGGAAGAAGGAAAACTGACTCACCGCCCAGAACTCGAAACGTCCTGAGACTTCACGAGTCCTTAAAAGGGCAAGTGGGGTGGAACCGCCTCAGGCGAGGAAAGCTCGTCTACCACCTACTAAATCAAAGTTTATATATGCTTAGGTTTGTGAATTTTATTTTTAGGGGGTAAAAACCACCCCTTATGCTAAGAAATTAAAAAACCATAGAAATAGACCTTATGTAAATTAAAATCATAGCTAAATATGTAGAATAAATCTATTTTTATGTTGTGAGTTATATCTTATATTATATTTTAACGTTTAAACCCTTAAAAATCACCCTTTATAACGAAATTCCAAAAATATTTCTTTTTTTATTTTAAAATTATTTAATAACGCTTTTATTGTAGTAAAAAAATATTTTAACAGTTTACGGTATAATAAATATTTAACTACCCTAACTCAACCTTTAAACAACGACCCCCTATAAGATTTACAAAAAATTTTTTGACAAATTAAACCGATTTGATAATAAATAATTATAGTCCCGGAAATGAAGCTAAAAAATTGCAAAACCTCGCAATTTTTGTGTCCTGCATCGATTTGAATAAATATTTGGAATTAGGCGCTTGTAACCCTCTACTTTAATTTCTATTTCATAGTGATGTGCGCTGTTTGTTTTTTAAAGGTGAAAACTACCCCCAATTGTCAAAACTTATGGAATAACATTTTAAACCTTAAAATGGGTAAAATTTGGTTTGTATTAGTTGATTAATGATTGCTTTATGCTTTAGAATACAATTCTAAAATATTTCAACCCTTAAAATTCAACCCTAGAAAATTATTAATTTCCCATAGTGATTAAATTTTAGAATGTAGCTTAAAATATGTACTAATGTCATTTCGCAACTTTTTAACCCTTATAAATCGATCCTTATTATAGCTTTTTAAAAAAAAAAATAGGATTTATCCCCAAAAAATTAATAGCTTGACAGATTTAATAATTAAAAATATTACTGCCTAAAATATTACCAATTTCATTCTTTTGCAAATTTTCAATCCTTAAGAACCACCCTTTACAACATTGCAATTCTTTTAAACCAATATAATAGATATAAATAGGAAAAAAAGTAGAATTTCATACAAAAATTATACCGGTAAAAGTATAAAGTATACCGGTTTTATAGAATATTATGCTCCGAAGTGGGCTATTCGACTTTTTCCAACAAAAAGGTGATTGGTTTTTTAAACATAGCTCCTTTAGTTTTAATGATATAAAGTTTGTTTAAAAATAATTTTAAAGGGTTTTTTAAGAGCTACAAGCTTTGTTAATTAAATCCTTTTTAATCACCTAGTTTTAAAATGGAATGAGTTTAAAGGCTAGAATAAGGTGGTGCTCGCTCGTAAATAGAGGCTTTAAACGGCCATATCTGGCCAAATATTTATTGTACAAAAAAATATATCAAATAAAAAGTCTTTGTTATCAAAAAAGCTATAATTTGGTACACTAGCATTTTTTCGTATTTCGTATTGTTGGAGTTACTTTGAAGAAAATGACTATTTTTACGAAATTGCGGAAAATCGTTTTTCACTTTAAGATTCAATTTTTTTAAAATTAAGCATTTTAATTTGTGAATGTATTAATAATACATATATAAAAAATCGCAGAAAGATACAGATCTATTTTAATTAAGAAGGGAATTAGGGGGTTATTTTTAATGATCTTTTCGTAGAAAAAAGTAGATTTATTTTTATCAAAACTCGTTTAATTTTCATGCTAGAAACTATTTTAATGTTTAAAAAAAAGTTCTTATTAAATACTTTAAAAAAGACCTTATATGTTTTCTTTGAAAAATGCGAACTTTTTCCGCTATTTGACTTTAAATCTTTCAAATTTAACATTTGACGAACAAAACCTAACAATTAACAAGCCGTAGCTCGGTCTGTATTGGTTGTAAAGAAATTATATAAAAAAAAATCTGGATTTTTTATAAGCTACAATTTTGCTCTCTACAGTTTTTTTGGTAAAATGCATATTTTTAGAGTTATTTGTGAAAACCCCATTAAAAACGTCGATTTTTTCGTCGAAATCCTTTTACTTTCAATTGCGAATAACTGGAAAAATATTAGTTTTACGAAAAAAATGCAAAAAGCATTTTTTACTTAAAATTATTTTCTTTATCGATTTCTGCAGTTAAAATGTAATAAAAAATTTCCACCCTCAAGATGGGGTGGCAGCCACCCTCAGGACAAAAGCACACCTTGGCATGATATAAACTTTGATCCTTGGGCCATTCCCTACCCTGTGTGAAAATTTCAGGTAAATCCATGCACGACAAAAAAATTCCTAGTCAAAATGCCTCATCTTCTATGCTAATAATGGAACCCTTTAAAATATTTTTGGAAAACGATACATTTATTTAAAACTTAATTTTTCACGAAAATATGCATAGTAATTTGTTTATAGGCATTTTTCGCAAAGTTATGTTTAAAATATCACTAGTCTAGCTTACTATTTTTTTTTTACTAGTCAGGACAAACATTTTGATTTGTTTAAAATAATTTTAAGTTGACTCTTTGCTGAGATTTTAATCTAAATATGCTGACGCGCGCCTCGCCGGCGACTTTTATTTGTAAGTATATAAATATTAGGGTGGAGTGAAAAACCTAACTTTTTATATCCTGAACGTCTATATGCGGAAAAGTGGTGGACTGAGTAATAAAGTCCCCGCAAAATCCTATGTCGATTGGATAACGTTTAGCGGTGCCACCACCACCTCGAATTTTGGCCGGCTGCTAAAGAAACAGAACCCGGCGATGGGCATATTCGGATGTTTTAAATATTCGAATTTTTCGTTTTCCCGGAAGATCTTCATATTGGGAATATCATTCGACATATGAAACATGAAATCAACGTCAGTCGGTATTCGATATATTGCGCCGACCGCCAACCGTCAATGACCCCGAAGTCAGGTGTAATAGTTATTCCGGATAAATCAATTCGGTAAAATGGAATTATTTGTTTCGGCTTTTATTTATGATTTATTTTGGATTGATGTTTTGTTTCATACGTATTCTTGTACGTTTTAAATTTGTCTTGCTGTTATTGGTGGTGCAGCGGAAGTTTTGTTTCGTTTTAATTGTAATTATTGGTTTGTGATGTATGAATAATATACAGTGGCCAAAAAGTCGACATTTTGTGGAAAATTTCTATTCTTGATATGAATGAACCGCGAATTGAAATAACTATCATCCGAAACGTAGCGGTAATATACCTGGCTGGATTGAATACGATATATTCGATTATCCGAAAATCATTCGATCATTCGAAACATTTCTATATTCAAAATATCGTTCGGAAGATCATTGGGAAGGTTCCATCACTAGTCTAATTAGTTTTCAAGCGACTGTTGTTGGGTGCGCATGTGCTTAAGCTGTTAATATTTATTGAAAAATTGATTTCCAGACGTGTATTTGTGTTTTGGTTATCCTTTGGTATTATTAAGCGAATTTTAATATTCAAACTTTTGTGTAAAATTTGCAAAATACTAGGAAAGACACTGAATGCCCTGTATTTGGGGCTCCGTCCACTTTGAAGAAAATTGTGTTACCAACATATGCAGATGTGATAAAGAATTATTCTTATATACGTCAAATGTTAATTGATGCTGCTTAAAATAAAGCCGAACCTACTTTAGTTAACATTGCAGCCATTTTAATAGCGGAGCTAAAGGTTGTTTGGGCGTGTATGCCCGTGGTGACAGACAAACAGATTTTACACATGATAAGACAATATTACAAAACGTTAAGAAATCTTCAAAACCCCCAAAATTACATTATAATGATGCTCTTATACAAAAAGTAAAGGCATTTGCAAGACAATGCAGAAAAAAAAACTTTTTGATATTTTATCTTGCAAGTGCAGAGACTTTTTCTTGTGTAAATGAATAAACAAAGTGCCAACTAGAGAAAGATAATTTTTAGTAGACCAAAGATATGGGAGGAAAATGTTTATCGGCTCTATTGATCCGGTAGCCTATTAAAGCACCCAGCGATCCTTACATCGAAAAGACTTAGAAATAAGATCGCTACCTTCAACCTCTACCTCGAATGTGCTACTATTTCGCAAGTAGTAGGATGTGTTAAGCAAATGGGTTAAAAATTACCAAGTCTCGCACAAGGCTGCGATAGAACGGGTGTTTCTGCTGTATTAAAAGATATTGGAGTGTTAACTACAGAAGACACTTCAAAAATAATAGATAAAAGTAAGAAAGGAAGGAATGGAAAAAGAACAAGAAACACATTAAAATCCCAGCTAAAACAAGACAAAGTCTTTTTGCAAGAAATTTATTTCTTATTAATTAATTTATTATTAAAATTTATTCTGACGGACGAACAGATTACACCCTGGCCATGCGTTAATACGGAAATTCACAACGGTGTAATTAGAAGACTGAAAATTCACATTGGAAGACCACTGCAGTGGTTCATTTGTATGTTGTACGCAAATGAACTATCTTTGCGTCATTTAATGTAACAGTTATATGGGGAAACTTCTGGCCCCTCTGAGTTTTCTGGCGAAATCGAAAAAGAAAATACAATCTTGCGAAAATATACCGGTCGTATATTTTCAAAATATTTACACTACACTTCCTGAAATCGATTTCCAATTGTTAGAGCAAGGACCAAAAATATTTATGTAAAAAAATATGCTTATCTATATAGAATGATAACGTTTCGGAAGATTAACACATAGACTGGAAAATGGCTCATTTACAATGTCTGACTACCGCCAATAGAGGGTTGCGCTTGTGTGTGGCAACAACAAATCCTGATAATTTAAAGTTTTTAACAGAATATATCTTAAAAGTTTATGCCCCAATCTAGTTTTGGATTAAAGTATGTTCAGAAGTTAAATATGGTCCAAAACATTTACTCAACCTTATCAAGCGGTCACGATATATGCCATGCCATTTGAGAGAAATTGTTGACAAAATAATTCAAGTTAAACGATATTTTGCTCATTCAGAAAATATATTGTTAACAATGCTTGCTGACTCGCTTATTCATATCCGAGAATTGGGGTTAAGGGACATTTTTAACTCCAGAAATCATGTCGAGCCGGAAATAAGAAAGTTTCAAATAACAAAGATTAATTTTAAAGCTAATGAGTACTTTGAGTTAATAAACTGCCAATCAATGGTTGTTACTGAGCCACCAATAACTAAATAATTTTCTGTCAATAAACTTAAAGAAATGATCTCTAATGATCCTAACTCCCATGTCATTTTTAAATGTCCCTTGTCATTACCGAGCTGTAGAAAGATGTGTTAAGTTAGTGACAAAAGCCTCATCATCTGTTTGCGTACCAGAGACAAGAGATAAATGTATTAGATGTCGAATAGCTTCCCGAGAAATTTTGCCAAAATTTGAGACTAAATCAGACTTTTTAAATGCTTTGATTTGAAGAGTCAGAAGAGCTAAGGAAGGTGGGTGGGTGTTACTCGACATGCAACCACCTGCTCATGGTGAGTTCTGGGTTGTTTCATTTTATAACAAGCAAAGAGCTGCATAAAATGTAAATATTTATATGTTAATTTATTCCGATAAAAGTTGTAATTTGGAAGAGCTTGGGGCACCGGAAACGTTATCATATGAGGCTCAGTTTTTTTTTACAGAAAATTAGAAAACAAATTAGAAAAAAAACTTTTTTTGCCATTTTCGCTTTACCCTAATGTATATAGATCTACGATTTTTAATGCAATGTTTTTAACTTTTGTACTTAACATAACTTATTTAGAAATAAATAGAACAAAAATTAATTAAATATATTTATTGTCCTTTAATTTTCTTTTAATATTTTCATGTAAAAATCTCGTGTTAAAATTTATTGACAAAATTATTATAATATTAGACTTATATTTTTTTAAAACATTTAACATTTACTGCCACTAACAATACAATATCAAAAACTCAAACAAGTGCAGAATAGATAGGTTATTGCAATTTTTATAAAAAGTGTTTACTCTTAATGATAAGACAAAATTCTTAGAATAAAATACTATTACCTCTTACAATATTTTAAACCTCTATTATAAATAAGACATTTTTTTACATATAAAAATTAAATTTAATAAAAAAAAAGTGTGAAGCGTTGAACTGAAAAATGTAATATTGGCAACCGGTCACGCGCTCAAGCCAAAGTATACATAAAAACAAGTAACATAACTTCCGTCAAATTTCTCCGTTTAAACGCAATCGGCCCAGGGACCTTGAAGCGAAAATTTCTAGCCTCGACCATAGGCGTACGCTAAATTTGATACTTGAAAGTTTAAATAATTATAAAATAGTTGGGAAAATTATTGTTATGAAGTGACGGAATTTATGTTTTAATTACCTGTGTTTTTGCCGATTTCATCTTTTACTTTTAATTTAGCAAAAAAATGAAAAATACATAATGTACGAGTGTGCCTAATAATTATGCGGAACTTAAAAAGTGAAAACAAATATTAAAGCTTGTTATTAGTTTTTAAAAATTTAATCGATTAGCAATCGGTTTAGTTTATATTAATGATAAAAAGATATGTTTCGTTTATTAAGGCTCCATTAAACCATAAATAAAATAAAAGTAAAAGTAATATAATACTATTACAAAGATTTAAATGTTCTGTTTAATTAAATATTTTTTTCACAACGTTTAATAACATGTTCATTATTCACTATTTTTTAATAGATGATAACACCTATTATTTTACCGGTGAGTAATAGTTCATTACTTGTGGGTCATTACTCATAGGTTTAATTATTCAAGTGATGCATGCCTGGTGACATATGTGACAGTGACGTGTCGTAGCCACATAGTAAATTCCGCTGTTTTTTAAAATGTCTAGCCACTTTATAAAACGCGGCCACATTGTAAAATAATCGTTTAGTTTAAATAATTTTATAATACGGCTAGTGTTTTTAGCCATTTTATAAATTGGTCGATCAAATACGAGCCACATTCTCAAATAGATGATTAGGATAAAGAAAATTTACAATTCAAAAAGGAACACCTAACGACAACTAACCAAATACTAACCAGAACTAGGTAATAGTTTGGAAGTTGTTGTTTACGGTCCCCAATGCATCATATTTCAGTGGTAATAAATGTATATTATATGTGGTTTAACTCAAATAGGATGCAATTATTGGAGACCGTAAACAACAACTTCCAAACTATTACCTAGTTCTGGTTAGTTGTCGTTAGGTTTTCCTTTTTGAGTTGTAAATTTTCTTTATCCTCTATTTGAAATTTATATGAAAAGGCCGGTTTTATGAAGTGGCTAGCCATTTTAAAAAACGGCCGAATTTACAGTGTGGCTACGACATATATATATATATATATATATATATATATATATATATATATATATATATATATATATATATATATATATATATATATATATATATATATATATATATATATATATATATATATATATATATATATATATATATATATATATATATATATATATATATATATATATATATATATATTATATATATATATATATATATATATATATATATATATATATATATATATATATATATATATATATATATATATATATATATATATATATATATATATATATATATGTAATCCGACTTTATTAAGCCAAAACGCTACACTTCACGGGCCAAAATGGGAAACCCCTCCTACTTAGGGAAACCAAATCGGGGAATAATTTTCCATGTATAACTCTAAAAAAACCTATATAGCGGCATCTTACGAACCTCGAAAAACTTTCAATATAGCGTCACATATCAAATTTCCTAATCGGTTTTAATGTAAAAATAATAGATGACTCTAAAAACACGACTTTATAAAAAATTGTTGGGCTTCGTAAATATTTTTTTTCTCAAAATATACACGTTTAGTTTGGCATAACTGCCACTAGTTAGCGCTACTCTAAAATGTATATAATATGAAGCAAAAGGTGTTCTGGCAATACCCCAAGACCGAAAACCGACAACATTGCTTGGAATAAAAATAAGGTTTATTTCTTCTTTTTTTAAAATTTTTGAAACTCTGCTTTTGCCGTTAATGTTTATTTTAATAATAATAATAATAATAATAATAATAAATCTTTTTAAATGCTTAAATTAACCATGTAACCAAAACATATTTAATTAAAAATGGGTTTTCAAGATTTCAGGAGTATGGATGACTTTATTTATTTATTTTTTAATATTTATTTTATTTAAAATTGGTAAAATATTTTAATATTTTTTAAAGTAAGGAAAAGACATAAAAAAACTATATACAGGGTGTTACAAATTCGAGTGTATCATGGGGATCTCGTAAACCGTAAGAGGGACAAGGTCGGTTAAATTGAGGCAAAGGATTGTGTGTGTGATGCTAAACAAAATGTCGTTTCGAAATTTGAAAAATTCCGTTACTTCCGGAGATATCCGAAAACCGAATTCCACAAAACGTTTTTATTTTTCGTGACCTTATTTGAGAAGATTTTTAAAATGAATGTCATGTCAGCACAGCTACTTTTCCCCTCTACAAAATGACGTTATTAAATTTAAAATCCGACGTTTCGTTTCGAGCAACCACCATCAACTTTATTTTTTTAAATACAGCCTTCGATTGTTTATTGCATTTTTTTGAAGCATTTTTAATTCCAATTACAATGATATATAACACTTGATATTTTTCTGTTAAATAAACATATTTTCCATAAGAGACAATGTGTTAGACAAGGAAGGCAGATGATTTCTTACAGGGGCATTCCATAGTTGTTGCATAAATATTAAGTGTTATACATTTTTGTAATTGGGATAATAAGAGGTTCAAAAAAATTAAATAAAAATCTAGGACCGTATTTAAAAAATTAAGTTGATGGTGGTTGCTCGGAAACGAAACGTCGGATTTTAAATTTAATAACGTCATTTTGTAGAGGGAAAAAGTACTCTGCTGACGTGACGTTTATTTCAAAATATCTTCTCAAATAAGGTCAGAAAAATAAAAACTTTTTGCGAGAATTCGGTTTTTTCCGAATCATTCCGGAAGTAAACGGAATTTCAAATTTCGAAACGACATTTTGTTTAGCATCGCACTACACAACACTCGAATTTGTAACACCCTGTATATATATAAATATATACAGCGTGTCCAAGCAACTTCTTACCATACGGATTTTTTTTTTATTTTTGGTTTTACGAAAAACAGTTACTCTTCATAAAAAGTTCTGCTTTGCGATAAAATGACAATGCATTATTAACATTTGCGTTAGCATGTAGGGTGGTTAAAAAATGTAAAAAGCTAAAATGGGCCAAGAGGGAAGTGCCATTAAAAGGTATTCTAGGACAAAATGTATCAAGGGTATATTGTATAGGACCACAATTTATGCTTAAATGTAGATTTTCAAAGACAATTTCAAGTATCAAGCTAACAAGAAAAACTTTTTAACTTTAAGTATTTTTTTATTTACTGTTAATAAATTTTTTATCGTGATATCTAAAATTGTTTTGAAAATCTACATTTGAGCACAAATTGCCATTCTACCCAATACATCCTTAATACATTTTGTCCTAAAGTACCTTTAAGGGGAACTTCCCTCTTGGCCCATTTTTGATTTTTACACTTTTTACATGCTAACTTAAATCTTAATAGGGCATTGTCATTTTATTGCGAGGAAGAACTTTTCATAAAAAATAACTTTTTTTCGTAAAACCAAAAATAAAAAAAGCATCCCATATGGTAAGAATTTCCTTGGACACAAACGTTTTATTGTTAGCTTGATACTTGAAATGGTCTTTAAAAATCTACATTTGCAATTTTCCATTAATCTTATAGTTTTTAAAATATGTGCAATTAAAAGCCAAAACTTTAAACCTTAATATCTACAGTTGCCGAAACAAATTATATTTATTTTATTTTTTAAAGTGCCGTTGGTAATAAAAATTACAGCTGTCATATGTAAAAAAAAATCTTATTGTGATACTCGTTATCTATATTTATTTTTATGCATCGTGCAGTCTTCGTCCACAAAGTGATAACCACTGGGATACAACTTTACCTAAGGTCTTATGAGTGTTACAAACCATTCTACGGCTTTGTTCAAGAAATGCTACACATACCGCGCTACCCGTCTTTATAATATGCTCCCCATGGAGTATAAAAGCCTAAGACCTTATAGGTTCAAAGTTATCTTTAAAAGAAGGCTGCTAAGTGAAAAGTGAACCTGACGTTAAAATGATAATTGATGATTTTGTTATTTTATTGAAGCTCCTCTAATAACATTTAATGCCGATATCTGTATTTTATGTACATTGCTGTCTCTAATTATTATTTCTTTTAATGTATTCTAGTTAAGTATTGGCTGTTGTATTTACTATAATTTCTTTGTTTTTAGTTTTAAGTTAGGTTTGTGTAGACTCTCTGTGAGGTTATATAGAGAAAAAGCCATCATTGGCTAAAATATCCTTTGCTAAGAGTTCTACTTTTATGTCTTATTTCTTCTTATTATAAATATATATTTGTGAAATTATGAAAATAAAAGACCATTATTATTATTATTATGATTTTAAGCCACACGGCTTTGCACTCCCTCTAAGGGGAACATTCACTCATACCAGATATCTTCAGATATCAAAAGGATTGAGCTCTGTGGGAGCCCTTTCCATGCTGTCAGGCTCTAGGTGACGTTATGTTCTGCTGTATTCCCAACAAATTTCCGGACAGTCCGAGCGGTCGCAAGTAGCACTGCCTTTTGCATATCCTTATACAGATGTTCACCGAGGCCTAATCCCTTGATGTTTTGTAGAAGAGTCTTTGGTATAATGCCAGTTGTTGATAAAATTATGGGGATCGTTTGGACGTTATTCATTCCCCACTGTCTTCTTATTTGTGTTTCTAGATTTCTGTACTTGGCAATCTTTTCATTGTATTTCTCCCGTAGGTTGTTGTTGTTCGGGATAGCGACGTCAATCAGTGTTGTTTTTCTCCCAACTTTATCCACCAATACAATATCTGGTCTATTATGAGCAACAGTTTGGTCTGTAAGTACAGTTCTATCCCAGTACAATTTAAACTCGTTGTTTTCAAGAATAGGTTCCGGAGTATACTTGTAGTAAGGCAATTTTTCAGTCTGTAAAAGCTTTAGCTTCTCTGCCAATTGTTGATGGAGTATCTTGGCTGCTGAATCATGTCTTTCCTTATACTCTGATGCTGCAAATGCTTGGCAACCCCCCGTTATGTGCTGGATTGTCTCCGATGTTTGACATCCATATCTGCATCGATCGTTTTCTATAGACGGGTCTCTAACAATATGCTTCAGATAGTTTTTTGTTGGAATAACCTGGTCCTGTATAGCCAATAAGAAGCCTTCAGTCTCTGGGAACATCTTCCCCGACGTCAGCCAGTAGTTCGACGCGAACTTGTCGATATTTTCCTGGGCGACCTCATTGGGGTGCCGTCCATGAAGAGGTTTCTCCAACCAGGCTTGCAGCTTCTCCTGGTCTGTTTGATGGTGTCTGCGCATTTCATGATCCATCAGTCGCAACGGTGTTGAATCTTCGGCTCCGCATATTGCTTGGTGTATCGGGGAAGAGTCTGCCAGTCTATGGAAATAACTGCGTAAGTTTATTATTTGTTGATCTAATTGCTTACCAATATCCACCAACCCACCCCCTTGATATCGTGGAAGCTTGTTCGTTCAGTTACACTGGGTGATGTTTGTGTGCCTTTGTAAGGAGTGTTCTCATCTTTCTCTGTAGCTTATCGATGTCAGTTTTGCTCCATTCCACAATTCCAAATGAGTAAGTGAGTGCGGAGCATGCGTATGTATTAAGCGCCTTAAACAGATTTTTGCTGTTTAGATAAGTTTGTTCAGAGTCAATTTCGGAGGAATATCTTTCCATACTCGATTTTATAACATTATCAACAGAAATAACAGTTAAATCTTCAGCAACGACCGCGAACTTGTTTTCAATAGCTAATCTAACTAAAAATTGACTCCGATTGAAGTTAGTACTATTGAATCCAGTGCGATTCAATTCAGCCGAATGCATTGTAACAACCCCTAATATAAAGTGGATCTACGTTAACACCGAAACAAACTGTAATAACTAAACAATATTTCTAAAATAAAAGCATTAACATGGCAGGGCTTCGTATAATCGGTATATCATAATCAGAGTCAATTGGATATAAATTCGGGCTTTGTATAATCGGTGTAGTAACTGTTAATTAAAATATACACTTAAAATAAAAACGGCATCATCGCCAGGCTTCGTATAATCGACATAACATAAACACAGTTGCCTTGTATATAAACTTGGGCTTGTAGAATCGTAGTAGTATCGAACTACTGAAATCCCCTTGCCTCCCAAAAGTGGGCTGCCCTCACCTGTGTTACGTAGTGGGCTTCATATAATGCGCCATATTATATATATATATATATATATATATATATATATATATATATATATATAATATATATATATATATATATATATATATATATATATATATATATATATATATATATATATATATATATATATATATATATGTAATCCGACTTTATTAAGCCAAAAACGCTACACTTCACGGGCTATATGAAGCCCTTCACCTACTTAGGAAGCCCAAAATCGGGCTTAATAATTTTTCCATGTATAACTCCTAAAATAACCTATATAGCGGCATCTTACGAACCTCGAAATCATTTCAATATAGCGTCACATATCAAGTTTCCTAATCGTGGTGACAGTTTTAATGTAAATATAATAGATGACTCTAAAAACACGACTTTGTAAAAAATTGTTGGGCTTCGTAAGTATGTTTTGTTTCTCAAAATATACACGTTTAGTTGATCATAACTGCCACTAGTTAGCGCTACTCTAAATGTATATAATATGAAGCAAAAGGTGTTCTACGGTCAATACGAAGACCGAAAAGCCGACAACATTGCTTGGAATAAAAATAAGGTTTATTTCTTCTTTTTTAATTATTGAAACTCTGTTTTTGCCGTTAATGTTTATTTAATAATAATAATAATAATAATAATAAATCTTTTTAATTAACTTAAATTAACCATGTAACCAAAACATATTTAATTAAAAATGGGTTTTTCAAGATTTCAGGAGTATGGATGACTTTATTTATTTATTTTTTAATATATATTTTATTTAAAGGTTAGGAAGATACTTATAAGTATTTTTTTTAAAGTAGCGAAAAGACATAAAAGACTATATACAGGGTGTTACAAATTCGAGTGTATGCATGGGGATCTCGTAAACCGTAAGAGGTACAAGGTCGGTTAAATTGAGGCAAAGTTGTGTAGTGTGATGCTAAAAAAATCGTTTCGAAATTTGAAAATTCCGTTTACTTCCGGAGATATCCGGAAAAACCCGAATTCCCGCAAAACGTTTTATTTTTCCTGACCTTATTTGAGAAGATATTTTAAATGAATGTCATGTCAGCACAGCTACTTTTCCCTCTACAAAATGACGTTATTAAATTTAAAATCCGACGTTTCGTTTCCGAGCAACCACCATCAACTTTATTTTTTAAATACAGCCTTCGATTGTTTATTGCATTTTTGAAGCATTTTTAATTCCAATTACAATGATATATAACACTTGATATTTTTCTGTTAAATAAACATATTTTCCATAAGAGACAATGTGTTAGACAAGGAAGGCAGATGATTTCTTACAGGGGCATTCCATAGTTGTTGCATAAATATTAAGTGTTATACATTTTTGTAATTGGGATAATAAGAGGTTCAAAAAAATTAAATAAAAAATCTAGGACCGTATTTAAAAAAATTAAGTTGATGGTGGTTGCTCGGAAACGAAACGTCGGATTTTAAATTTAATAACGTCATTTTGTAGAGGGGAAAAAGTATCTCTGCTGACGTGACGTTTATTTCAAAATATCTTCTCAAATAAGGTCAGGAAAAAATAAAAACGTTTTTGCGAGAATTCGGTTTTTTTCCGAATATCTCCGGAAGTAAACGGAATTTTTCAAATTTCGAAACGACATTTTGTTTAGCATCGCACTACACAACACTCGAATTCTTAGTTACACCCTGTATATATATATTTTATATATAATATATACGCGTGTCCAAGCAACTTCTTACCATACGGATTTTTTTTTATTTTTTGGTTTTAGAAAAAAGTTACTCTTCATAAAAAGTTCTGCTTTGCGATAAAATGACAATGCATTATTAACATTTGCGTTAGCATGTAGAGGGTGGTTAAAAAATGTAAAAGCTAAAATGGGCCAAGAGGGAAGTGCCATTAAAGGTATTCTAGGACAAAATGTATCAAGGGTATATTGTATGGACCACAATTTATGCTTAAATGTAGATTTTCAAAGACAATTTCAAGTATCAAGCTAACAAGAAAAACTTTTTAACTTTAAGTATTTTTTTATTTACTGTTAATAAATTTTTTATCGTGATATCTAAAATTGTTTTGAAAATCTACATTTGAGCACAAATTGTCATTCTACCCAATACATCCTTAATACATTTTGTCCTAAAGTACCTTTAAGGGGAACTTCCCTCTTGGCCCATTTTTGATTTTTACACTTTTTAACCACCTTGTACATGCTAACTTAAATCTTAATAGGGCATTGTCATTTTATTGCGAGGAAGAACTTTTCATAAAAAATAACTTTTTTTCGTAAAACCAAAAATAAAAAAAGCATCCCATATGGTAAGAATTTCCTTGGACACAAACGTTTTATTGTTAGCTTGATACTTGAAATGGTCTTTAAAAATCTACATTTGCAATTTTCCATTAATCTTATAGTTTTTAAAATATGTGCAATTAAAAGCCAAAACTTTAAACCTTAATATCTACAGTTGCCGAAACAAATTATATTTATTTTATTTTTTAAAGTGCCGTTGGTAATAAAAATTACAGCTGTCATATGTAAAAAAAATCTTATTGTGATACTCGTTATCTATATTTATTTTTATGCATCGTGCAGTCTTCGTCCACAAAGTGATAACCACTGGGATACAACTTTACCTACTCTACTCTTATGAGTGTTACAAACCATTCTACGGCTTTGTTCAAGAAATGCTACACATACCGCGCTACCCGTCTTTATAATATGCTCCCCATGGAGTATAAAAGCCTAAGACCTTATAGGTTCAAAGTTATCTTTAAAAGAAGGCTGCTAAGTGAAAAGTGAACCTGACGTTAAAATGATAATTGATGATTTTGTTATTTTATTGAAGCTCCTCTAATAACATTTAATGCCGATATCTGTATTTTATGTACATTGCTGTCTCTAATTATTATTTCTTTTAATGTATTCTAGTTAAGTATTGGCTGTTGTATTTACTATAATTTCTTTGTTTTTAGTTTAGTTTTAAGTTAGGTTTGTGTAGACTCTCTGTGAGGTTATATAGAGAAAAAAGCCATCATTGGCTAAAATATCGCTTTGCTAAGAGTTCTACTTTTATGTCTTATTTCTTCTTATTATAAATATATATTTGTGAAATTATGAAAATAAAAGACCATTATTATTATTATTATGATTTTAAGCCACACGGCTTTGCACTCCCTCTAAGGGGAACATTCACTCATCCAGATATCTTCAGATATCAAAAGGATTGAGCTCTGTGGGAGCCCTTTCCATGCTGTCAGGCTCTAGGTGACGTTATGTTCTGCTGTATTCCCAACAAATTTCCGGACAGTCCGAGCGGTCGCAAGTAGCACTGCCTTTTGCATATCCTTATACAGATGTTCACCGAGGCCTAATCCCTTGATGTTTTGTAGAAGAGTCTTTGGTATAATGCCAGTTGTTGATAAAATTATGGGGATCGTTTGGACGTTATTCATTCCCCACTGTCTTCTTATTTGTGTTTCTATTCTAGATTTCTGTACTTAGCAATCTTTTCATTGTATTTCTCCCGTAGGTTGTTGTTGTTTGGGATAGAGATCCACCAATACAATATCTGGTATATTATGAGCAACAGTTTGGTCTGTAAGTACAGTTCTATCCCAGTACAATTTAAACTCGTTGTTTCAAGTCTAGGTTCAGGTATATTGTAGTAAGGCAATTTTAAGTGTAAAAGCTTTGGCTTCTGCAGTGATTGATGGAGTATCTTTGGCTGCTGAATTATGTCTTTCCTTATACTCTGATGCTGCAAATGTGGCAACCCCGTTATGTGCACGAGTTCTCTCCATTGACACTCCATATCTGCATCGATCTGATTTTTTTATAGACGGGTCTAACAATATGCATCAGATAGTTTTTATTTGAATCTAACCTGGTCCTGTATGTATAATATCAAGCCTTCAGTCTCAGGAACATCTTCCCCGACGTCAATGGCCGGCGAACTTGTCGATATTTCTGGACGACCTCATTGGGGGTGACGTCCGCGAAGAGGTTTTCTCCAACCAGGCTTGCAGCTTCTCCTGGTCTGTTTGATGGTGTATCTGCCTTTACGATCCATCAGTCGCAACGGTGGTGAATCTTCGGCTCCGCATATTACGCCTTGGTGTATGGGAAGAGTCTGCCAGTCTATGAAATAACTGCGTAAGTTTATTGTTGTTGATCTAATTGCTTACCAATATCCACTAATCTCACCCCTTGATACTCGTTGGAAGCGTTGTTCGTTCAGTTGCACTACGTAAGGTGATGTTTATTGTCTGCCTTTGTAAGAAATATTCTCATCTTTCTCCTTAAGCTTATCGATGTCAGGTTTGCTCCATTCCACAATTCAAATAAGTAAGTGAGTGCGGAGCATGCGTATGTATTAAGCGCCTTAAACAGATTTTGCTGTTTAGATAAGTTTCTGTTCAAGTCATTTTCGAATATCTTTTTCCATACTCGATTTTATAACTTATCAACAGAAATAACAGTTAATCTTCAGCAACGACCGCGAACTTTTTCAATAGCTAATCTAACTAAAAATTGACTCCGATTGAGTTAGTACTATTGAATCAGAGGTGCGATTCAATTCAGTGATACATTGTAACAACCCTAATATAAAGTGGATCTACGTTAACTTTAATGAAAACTAACTAATAGCTAAACAATATTTCACAAATAAAAGCGCGTTAACATGGCAGAACTTCGTATAATCGGTATATCATAATCAGAGTCAATTGGATATCATTCGGGCTTTGTATAATTGGTGTAGTAACTGTTAATTAAAATATCACTTACAAAATAAAAACGGTATCATCCTTGAGCTTCTATAATCGAGCATAACATAAGCAGTTACCTTATATAACGATGTAAGATCGTAGTAGTATCGACACTACTGAAATCCCTTGCCTCTACAAAAATTGGGCTGCCCCATCACTAATGTATTGCATAGTGGGCTTCATATAATGCGCCATACTTGTATATATATATATATATATATATATATATATATATATCATATGGAAACTAAATAGAATCGTAGTAGTATCTATTTCTGAAATCCCCTTGCCTCCCAAAAGTCAGACTTTCTCTGTATCACAGCCAGTGGGCTTCATATTATAATGCCATACTTGTATATATATATATATATATATATATATATATATATATATATACATATATATATATATATATATATATATATATATATACATATATATATATATATATATATATATATATATATATATATATATATATATATATATATATATATATATATATATATAATATATTTATATATATATATATGATGTAGCGCATTATCATTACACTAACACAGTGAGGCAACCGACTGAGACTCAGTAATCGTGCTACCTGATTCTGTGAAACCCAGTTTATACCAGGGACGGCTGTGTTTGCATGTTATGTCGATTATATGCGAAACCTGGCGATGATACCGTTTTATTTTAGAGATGTATTTTATTAACGGTTACTACACCACGTGCCACAAAAGGCGAACTATGTTGGCTCTGATTTATGATATGCCACCGACTTGCCTGATGCTTATTTTAGAGTATTGTTTGGTTATTACGGTTAGCCCCACTGACCTATGCATTCGGCAGTCATGGCCTTGTAATCGGAGACTGGTTGGAGCCAGCTGTGGATTCGCGGTGTTTGCTGTATGTTATGGTAATGAATATTCTCAGTGACCAACTTATCTGGAAACAGCGAAATGTTTAGGCGCTTATCAACTCCACGCTCGACTGATTGTGGAATGGTAAAGCATCGATATACGGAAAGACGAACACTCCTGGGCACTGGCTACGTAATGGCTAACTTCCACGAGAACAGGTGAATATTGGTAAGCAATAAATACGCGGTGTGGGCAGACTCTCAAATGATTAATGGATAATGCGCCATTTGTCTTCACATCGCCCCGAGAAAATATCGACAAATTCGCCATCCATTCACGACGTCGAAGATGTTAGCTGGAAACTTCTTGTGTATACGAGACAGGTGCCAACAAGCAGAGACCCGTATTTATCATTAAGCATCGGAAGACATCCAGCTTGCGGCGTTTACATCAGTATGAGAAGACATGTTCTCAACGGCCAAGATCTCCATCAACAATTGAAGAAAATAAGCACGAACTAAGTGCCTTACCCAGGCCTGTGAAACAACAGTACTGCTGAATGAGCTTGCAGACAAACACTATGCTGTATTCAAGATGTGAGTTATGTGTTTGCTCTTCATTCTGAGAGAAATACAATGAAAAGTTGCCTAAATCTCAGAAATCTAGAAACATCAAAGACAGTGAACGTCCAAACGATCCCTCAGTACAACAGCTGGCGTATGCCGCTCCTGGCGAACGGTGAACATCTGGGATATGCAAGGCGGCTGCTGCGTATCTGTTGGTGAAATCTAGTATAACGTCACACAGAAGACGGCAGCGAGGCTCCCTGACTCAATTCTTTGATATCTGGTGGCAGTGGTATTCGGCACGTGAATCATAATAATAATGGTCTTTATTATGAATTTCACAAATATAATTTGAAATAAGACATAAAAATGTAACGATGTGGTAACTTTCTATATAACACTCGCAGAAGATGACGGAAACTAGGCTAAGAAACAGAAAAGGAATTATGGTAAATACAACAATAATGCAACTGGAGATGCCCAAAGAAATAATAATTGGGAGACAGCAATGTACATAAAACACAGATATCGGCATTAAATGTTATTAGAAAACTCAGTAAAATCATTATCGGCCCACAACGCCGAATTCGCAAAGCTTAACGGCCTTCTTAAGATGGCTTTGAACCTGAGTCTTGGGCTTTATCAGGGGGCGTAAGCAGTAATGTGGCATTTGCGAACAAATCCCAGAATGGTTTGTAACAAAAAGACTAGCAGATGTCCCAGTGAGTTATCACTTTGAGGCGAAGACGTCTATGAATAACAGTATCACAATAAGATTACATATGACGGCTGAATTTAACGGATATAATTTCATTAAAATATTTAAAACTATAAAACAATGGAAAGTATATGTAAGACATCAAGCTAACAATAAAACGTTTTGTCAAGGAAATTCTTACCATATGGGATGCTATTTTTTATTTTTTGGTTTTACGAAAAGTTATTTTTATGAAAGTTCTTCCTCTGTAAAGCCAATGCCTATTAAGATTTAAGTTATGGCGTATAAAAGTGTAAAAATCAAAAGAAATGGGCCAGAGGAAGTTCCCCTTAAAAGGTACTTTAGGACAAAATGTATTAAGGATGTATTGGGTGGTTATGTAATTTGTGCTCAAATGTAGATTTTCAAAACAAATTTAGATATCCGGTAATTTATTAACAGTAAATAAAAAATGCTTAAAAAAGTTAAGTTTTTCTTTGACAACTTGATACTTGGAAATTGTCTTTGAAAATCTACATTTAAGCAAATTAATGATCCCTATACAATGCCCTTGATACATTTTGTCCTAGAATACAATGGCACTTCCCTCTTGGCCCATTTCCCAGCTTTACATTTTTGCTTTCACCCTCTACATGCTAACGCAAATGTTAATAATGCATTGTCATTTTATCGCAGAACTTTATGAAGAGTAACTTTTTATCGTAAAACCAAAAAATAAAAAAATCCATGTGTTAAGAAGTTGCTTGGACACGCTGTATATATTTATATACAGGGTGTTAAAATTCGGTAATGTATTCCAGTATAAACAAAATGTCGTTGAAATTCGAAGAATTCCGTTTACTTCCGGAGATATTCGGAAAAAACCGAATTCTCGCAAAAACGTTTTTATTTTTTCCTGAGCCTTATTTTGAAAGAGGAAGATGTTTTGAAATAAACGTCACGTCAGCAGAGATACTTTTTCCCTCCACAAAATAACGTTATTAAATTTACGTCGAAGTTTCGTTTCCGAGCAACCACCATCAACTTAATTTTTTAAATACGGTCCTAGATTTTTTATTTAATTTTTTGAACCTCTTATTATCCCAATTACAAAAATGTATAACACTTAATATTTATGCAACAACTATGGAATGCCCCTGTAAGAAATCATCTGCCTTCCTTGTCTAACACATTGTCTCTTATGGAAAATATATTTATTTAACAGAAAAATATCAAGTGTTATATATCATTGTAATTGGGAATTAAAATGCTTCAAAAATGCAATAAACAATCAGGCTGTATTTAAAAATAAAGTGGTTTGCTCAGAAACAAAAACATCGAATTTAAATTTAACGTCATTTTGTAGAGGGAAAAGTATGTGCTGACATGACATTCATTTTAAAATATCTTCCCAAATAGGGTCACGAAAAACAAAAACGTTTTGCGAGAATTCGAGTTTTCCGGATATCTCCATCAAGTGAAACATTTATCACACTACACAACTGCCTCAATGACCTTGAACCTCTTACGGTTTACGAGATCCCCATGCATACACTAGAATTTGCCCTTTTTCTTCAATCTTTTATGTCTTTACGCTATACTAAATATACACCTAGCAAATAAAATATATTAAAAAATAGAAAAGTCATCCATACTCTAAGCCTTAACCATTTTAGTAAGTATTTTAGTTACATGAATAATTAAATCAAAGATTTATTATTATTATTATCGTATTATTAAAATGCTTGTGCTGAAGTTTCAATGAAGAAGAATATTTATTTTATTCCAATCGACTCATTCTTCGTGACTCGTATATACATTTGAAATGTATGATATGTTTGATGTAGCATTACAGTAAACGCACGAAGCCCAACCATCGTGTTTAAGTCATCATCTGGCCCCGACTGTCACCACGATTAGAAACATATGTGATATGATTTCGGGACGATACCATACGTGGCCCTGAGTTATATGGAAAAATTATTAAGCCAGATGTCATGAAATGAAGAATATATAAATAAGCGTTTTTTAATATATATATATATATATATATATATATATATATATATATATATATATATATATATATATATATATATATATATATATATATATGTCGTAGCCACACTATCTAAATTCGGCGTTTTTTAAAAATGGCTAGCCGCTAAAACGCGGCCATTTTCTATATACCACATTCTCAAATAGATGATTACGATAAAAAATTTACAACTCAAAAGGAAAACCTAACGACAACTAACCCAGAACTTAGGTAATAGTTTGGAGATTTGTTTGTTTACAGTCTCAATAATTGCATCCTATTTAGGTTAAACCTTACATATAATATACATTTTATTACCACTGGAAATATGATGCATTGGGATAGTAAGCAACAACTTCCAAGCTATTACTAGTTCTGGTTAGTATTTGGTTAGTTGTCGTTGAGGTGTTCCTTTTTGAATTGTAAATTTTCTTTATCTAATCATCTATTTGAGTAATGTGTTGAATTCGACCAATTTATAAAATGGCTAAAAAACACTAGCCGTATTATAAAATTATTTAAACTAAACGATTATTTTACAAGTGGCCGCGTTTATAAAGTGGCTAGACAATTTTAAAACAGCGGAATTTACTATGTGGCTACGACGTCACTGTCACATATCACCAGGCATTTATCATGAATAATTAAACCTATGAGTAATGACCCACAAGTAATGAACTATTACTCACCGGTAAAATAGGTGTTATCATCTATTAAAAAATAGTGAATAATGAACATGTTAGTAAACGTTGTGAAAAAAATATTTAATTAAACAGAACATTTTAATCTTTGTAAAAGTATTATATTACTTTTACTTTATTTTATTTATGGTTATGGAGCCTTAATAAACGAACACATCTTTTTTATCATTTAATATAAACTAAACCAGGTGCTAATCGATTAAATTTTTAAAAACTAATAACAAGCTTTAATATTTGTTTTCACTTTTTAAGTTCCGCATAATTATTAGGCACACTCGTACATTATATTTTCCATTTTTTGCTAATTAAAAAGTAAAAGATGAAATCGGCAAAACACAGGTAATTAAAAACATAAATTTGTCACTTCATAACAATAATTTTCCCAACTGTTTTATAATTATTTAAACTTTAGTGATATCAAATTTGGCGCACGCCTATGGTCGAGCTAGAAATTCTCGCTTCAGGTCTAGGCCGGTGTTTAAACAGGCTGACGGAAGTTATGTTACTTGTTTTATGAATACTTTGGCTTGAGCGCGTGACCGGTTGCCAATATTACATTTTCAGTTCAACGCTTCACACATTTTTTTTTTATTAAATTTTATTTTTATATGTAAAAAAATGTCTTATTTATAATAGAGATTAAAAATATTGTAAGAGATAATATGATATTTTATTCTAAGAATTTTTGTCTTATCGTTAAGAGTAAACACTTTTTATAAAAATTGCAATAACCTATCTATTCTACTTGTTTGAGTTTTTTGATATTATTGAAGTATAGTAATCTTAAATGTTTTAAAAAAATATAAGTCCAATATTATATTAATAATTTTGTCAATAGAATTTAACACGAGATTTTACATGAAAGCAAAAGAAAATTAAAAGGATAATAATATATTTATTATTTTTATTTCATTATTTTAATCTAGTTATGTTAAGTACAAAGTTAAAAACATTGCATTAAAAATCGTAGTCTATATACATTAGAATTAAAAAGCGAAAATGGCAAAAAAAAGTTTTTTTCTAATTTGTTTTCTATTTTTCTGTAAAAAAAACTGAGCCTCATATATTTTGTTCGGTGCCCCAAGCTCTTCCAAATTACAACTTTTATCAGATAGTGCATATAAATATTTACATTTTATACAATATCTTTTGCTTGTTATAAAATGAAACAACCCAGAACTCACATGAGCAGGTGATTGCATGTCGAGTAACACCCACGCCTTAGCTCTTCTGGCCTCTTCAAATCAAAGCATTTAAAAAGTCAGTTTAGTCTCAAATTTTGGCAAAATTTCTCGAGGAAGCTATTCGACATCTAATACATTTATCTCTTGTCTCTTTTTCCACCAAACAGATGATGAGGCTTTTGTCACTAACTTAACACATCTTTCTACAGCTCAGTAATGACAAGGGACATTTAAAATGACATGGGTTAGGATCATTAGAGATATTTCTTTAGTTTATTGACAGAAGAAACTATTTAGTTATTGGTGGCTCAGTAACAACCATTGATTGCCAGTTTATTAACTCAAAGTACTCATTAGCTTTAACCAATCTTGGTTATTTGAAACTTTCTTATTTCCGGCTCGACGCTGATTCTGGAGTTAAAAATGCCCTTAACCTTCTCCGGATATGAATAAGCGAATCAGCAAGCATTGTTAACAATATATTTTTCTGAATGAGCAAAATATCCTTTAACTTGAATTATTTTGTCAACAATTTCTCTCAAATGGCATGGCATATATCGTGACCCTTGATAGGATTTACAAGGTAAATGTTTTTGGACCATATTTAACTTCTGAACCTTGCTTTAATCCAAAACTAGATTGGGGCATAAACTTTATATATATATATATATATATATATATATATATATATATATATATATATATATATATATATATATATATATATATATATATATATATATATATATATATATAGATATATATATATATATATATATATATATATATATATATATATATATATATATATATATATATATATATATATATATATATATATATATATATATATATATATATATATATATATACATATATATATATATATATATATATATATATATATATATATATATATATATATATATATATATATATATATATATATATATATATATATATATATATATATACTATTCTCTCTCAATTAATAAGTACGGCGAAATTTATGTACCCGCATCATTGCCCTAACTTAATTGAAAATTAGGGAAATTATCTTAAATAATATATATTCATAATTATACATTATTATCTTCTTGATACAGACAGAAAAAAGAAATAAAAGGCACCCAATAAAAATATTTATATCCCTGTAGGCGGAGCCTTCTTTTTCTCACTATCCCCCGAGTACGCGTTAATAGACTATAAACACCTATCGCTTCGACTTTTTTTTTTTTTTTTTTATCTATGGCTTGCACGGCTTCTGGTGACGTTCCACGTCTTTTCCGGGGCCCCGATCGACTCGAGGTCATGAGAGGGGTTGGGTAGAACGGGGAGAGTTAAAATTACTTGTTATTATCTATACTTTGCAAAACTTTAGGCGACTCGGAAATTCAGATGAAAATTTCTAAATCTCGGTGAAAAATCAACGTAAAAACATTAAACAAAAAGCAGAATATTTTTTACTATTAGAATTATCATAGTAAATTAAACTAGGAATATATTTGACCTAACTTTGTGAAAAACGCGTATAAATAAATTACTTTGCAGTTTTTCGTTAACCCCAACTTTAAAATAAAAAGTTGTAATCTTTATTAAGAGCCAAGTTAAAAGCGAAAAACCTTGAAACACTCGCTATTTTGCAATTTTTCTACTTTGTTTAAAATATCTTCAGTTCTGATCAATTAATCAATGATCAACAGGCTACAAACAGTACAGCATATCCTTTTAGAAAGTCCATGTATGTTGTTTTTTGCATTAGATGCAACCTTTTTTAATTATTTTTCATGTACTTATTTATTGGAATAATGATTTTAATTGAGCCAGTGACCATACTGTCGAGGCACGTTAAGTTCAAAACAAAAAACTTTATTACAATCAATGTTGCTGCCCTTCAAAACGTTAAATAAAAAAGCATACATTTATTACAGGCGTTGAACTTTTCTGTTTTAAAGTCAATAAACACAATTAACAAGCGACATTTTGTTAAAGGTTAAATCATTTTAGCACTTGGTTCGGCTGGCCTGTCTATAATGCAATTATTTTCCATTATTTTTCTTTTTTTATGTGTTTGTCGCTTAATAACCTTTATTGGAATGCAGCATGGTTTGTTTTTAAATGTCAGGCAAATTGTCATCAACTGCTTAAGGTTTGAGCTTCTTACTCATTTATTGTTACATTTTATGTTTTTAAATAAAGTATTTTTTATATTTAAAACAGGAAAAAGATAGAAAAGATCTAAAGGTTTTTTTAATAAAAAAAATACATTTGGGGTTTAAATATATTAGGGCTGGATTTAGTGCTCGACCGACGGTCAGCGCTAAAATCGGTCGAACGTAGCTATATCTATAAAAATGTGCGCGTAGTAGTCTATCAGCTCTGCATTGTTGTTGATCACACATTTTCATTGATATAGTTACATTTAATCGATGTCAGAGTTGATCATCAGTCAAGCTTTTAATCCAACTTCCAAAATTCCATTAAATCAGTTTTTTTTGCTGTGAATCTTTTCTATTCTTGTTTATTTTATCCGTAAACTTAATTTTTTGTTAAGAGAGCACAGTGACCGTATAAGATTAAAGAAGGTAAAAAAATGTTAGAAAAATATTATTTTTTACGATTTCTGTATATATGACTAATAATTCTAGTGTCCAAATTTTTAAAAAAGTTGGTAAAGAAAAATAAAGACGGCTTTTATTTTGACTAACATGTGGGTCATTGATGCATATGAACAGTGCATGTTAAGAGCAAAAGCATATATGGAAAAATATAAGTTGTTATACCTTTGTTGTTTTAACTCTTTTAACTAATATATTTTATAATAAGTATTAGTTTCTAAATATGCCACTTTAAAGAGGTGTTATATTTTTGATGTCGTGTATATTAGTTTTTAAACTAACCTGTTTTTGATATGTATCATTTTTTAAGCAAAAACATTTTTTAACACATATATAAGCTTTTTTATTAATAATGTGCTATAAATTTAACAAAGTTAATTATAACATTTAGAAATTTAACACCTAACAATACAGTTACATTTAAATTTTAAAATGGTTATTTGTGTATATAGCAAGGCCGTAAAGTTGATCTTTTTTGGCCGAATAGAAAATTTGGGGCCGAGGCGTGGCCGAGGCCAAGCAAGTTTTAAATGAAGCCAAAAATGGTCATCAGGCCGAGGTACACACAACAGTTTTTAGGCGACTGTTTTATTAAGTAGGTACAAGGTTTTATTTGCTCTTTTAATCTTTAAAATAAAAGAAAAATTGAAAAGCAGCAGCAAATATTTATTGATTAAATAATGTTAATGTGGCACAATTTAAACATCATGTAATAAAAATTATAAACCAAACTTACTTCTGAAGAAATGGAAACAAATTAGATATATATTTTATTAATTGTTATGTTAAAAGTACATTTATTACACTTTAAAATGTTATCTCACTTTTATACATGAGATTATTAACAGTCATGTCATTTTCTAGCATTTTAGAAATAATATTCTTTTATTTAGAATCTTTGACATTTTTTTTGAACAGGAAGGCACAAACCTAAACTACCTTTTAATTTTTATTCATTCTAATTATTACTGTTAAGTTGACAATGGCAGATTATTAATAAACTGTCTAGCAACGCTCTCTATCCTAGCCATCCAGGCCACCTTCGTAAAGAAAAAGAGGCCGTAAAGTAAACGCGGCCAAAAATGGTATAAGAAGCGGCCAAAAAACTTACACTTTACGGACGCTAATCAATCGATAATATATTTTTTTGTGACACTCGCCTTAAAAATATTTTATTTAAGGAATATGACAAAGTTAAATAAAGCTGATAAATGTATTTACCATTTTTTTGCTGACTATACTTAAAAACAGTTTATCATGTGAACATATATAAGTTCGATATTCGATATTTTTACAAATTTGGTTTAAATTACCAGTAAGTTAAACAATCCCTAGCAAACTTATTAAAATATTATGTGGTCTGACACAATTAGGCTATTGACTTTGTCAAAAAAGACGGTTAAAGGAGTTTTATTGTTTCATTCGTTTAATTTTTTTTTATCTTTGTGACAACTCACGAAGGATTTGCATATACATATATACTATATTAGATATACATATACATATATACTCCTAAATACCAGAGTACCGTGAGTGCCGGGTTTTCCGATGTTTAACCCATCTTTTATGCCCCAGTTCCGTCAACGCTGCCCAAACACTGAAACATGCAAATATTGCATTTTACAGCACCTTTTAGACAACGCGGTAGTGCCACCACGGACGTTATTTTTAAATAACTACTATTACCTAAATATGTCTGCCCGGCGGGGCTGGGATTCGAACCCGGATCGCCGGCGCGGCGAGCCGAGGCTCTGACCACTACGCTACCGGACAGACAAACGCATACTAACCGAGATATCTAACTTACTAATATTTTTGCATATTTTAACTAGGTACCGTTTTAACGGTCATAGAATAGGCTTTCTTCTTCGTGCCATATTGTTTTGACCACAATTCACAGGGAAAACAGTTATAGAACAAGATCTAAAGTAAAACATTAAAAATTAAAAAAAATCATGAAAGTAGTCAGCTTTAAATTAATTAAATTTATGTTTTTTTTTAATTTAAAGGTAACATTTCGATAAAAAATTTAACTTTGAATAATTTTCTGTTAACATATGTATACAAAAAGGCATAGAATTTAAGCTGAAATTAAAAACTAAAACATAGGCAAATTTACCCCTATCTTAGAGATATACCCCTTAAAATGGTAGCCCTTCGCGGTTTTTTTATGTTTTAGGATCACTTAAAAGTATTAAAAAGTAAAACTTCTTTATTGATTTAGTTCTTTTCCAGAATACATAGTCAATAGTCCATAATGGTTTTAAATTAAAAATAATAAATATTTAGCTTTTATAAAAACAGATTTAAATATTTTTTTAATGATACAAAACTTAGCTGTGCTACTAAAAGAGAAAAGGCACGAAATATCACGTAAATTTTAAATGAAAGGGTGCAACGACCGTAGTGTTACTCTGTATATACTAGTTATACAGGGTTTCCCGAAATTAGTGGGCAATATTTTTAGGGTGTATTCTAGACTGCAAAATAGGACGAAAAGTTCATATAAATATGCCTCGAAAATTGCATCCTAAGGTGGCTAGAGCCCCCTGAAAGGTACACCCTAAAAAGGGTTTTCCTGTAATATAATTGCAACCGTCTGAGGTAGACTCATTAAATTTTGTGCGTTTAAAGTTTTTATGATGTTACGTGAATTTATATTTCCAAATTACAGAAATTTTGTCAGAGGCGTCACGCACAGGGTGGGTGCTGGGTAAATTATGCCTCATATATTTTGTTTGGATGTTTTTTAAATTATATTGTTAATATTAAATTACAAAACATGCTTAATTTTCACACAAAAAAGGTACTCCTGATCGACCCGTTTTTGAGAAAAATCGTTTTAAAAAAATAACGTCCATACAAAGTGTATTGATAGAAATAAATTACTATGCAGACAGGAAGCTTTTATGCCTCTTAAAACACGAAATAAGTTGAAAACAAATAATAATGAAAATTAATTTATTTACAAAGTAGTAACGGGACAAAAATAATATTAATTAATATTAAAAATATTTTGGCAGAATAAAATTAAGACCTTGCATTTAAGTCATTCTTCCCAGCTAAAATAAATAATTATTCGATATAATTGTGGGTCTCTATGGTACTTACAATACGCATTACAATTGATTTAGATATGTTGACGCCTCTAGTCAATGGTCTAATTCCGACTTGAGGGTTATTTTCTTTTTGCTGAAGTGCATTTTCCAAATTATAATCCCACTAGGCCGTCCTTGCCCACGAAGGCGCTCAAACGAACCATTTTCTACCAAATTTCTATAAACTCTCTCAAATACTTTGCGTCCAGGAGTTCTCCGGTGCGGAAAACGTATTCGATATTTCTGTACCGCATCAAAGGAACTTCCATTACAATAGCCATATACAACATTTTTGAATTTTTTTATGGATTAATTTTGATATTACAACAATAACAGCAGCAGACAATATTTAACGAAGAAAATGTCAACGAAAGAAATATTAATTTTAATCCATGCTCCACTATTGACAGATTTGACTTTTGTGATTATTTCTATTAATTTACGTCTTATGAACGTGATTTTTTCAAAACGATTTTACTCGAATACGGGTTAACATACAGAGATGGACTAAGAATGCCTTTTTTGTGTAAAAATGAACCCAGTTTCATAATTTAATATGAGTAATTAAAATTATCCAAACAAAAAATATAGAGCCTAATTTACTCAGCACCCACCTTGTATGTGATGTCACTTACAAAATACAGATATATTACAGAAAAACGCTTTTTGAGGTGCCCCATTCGGAGGGCTTTAGCCTCTTGAGAAAGCATTTTCAGGGGCATGTTCATATAAAATTTTTGTCCTATTTTGTGGTCTAGAATACACCCTAGACATATCGCCCACTAATTTCGGGACACCCTGTATAATTAACTGACATCAAGCACTGAGGTTGCGTGATTTTCTTTCTGTTTGTTTGGGGGTTATTTGTTTGCTTTCTTTAGTATTAACTGTTTGCATTTTTTTGTTTGTATTAAATATTACTAAATCCATATTCGCGCACAAGTCCAAGGACAACATTTTAGGTATTTGTCATATTTTATTATATTATTTTAAAGAGTTGTTGTACTTTCAATACCATATTAAACATCTCCTCTTATTTTTAGCTTTAAGCACTTAACCACCTTCTATACTCGCTTAATACATATGCTAGGATTGTATCTATTTTCTGACTTTAGTAACAAAAAATATATTCAGATTTATCAAGCAGATCGGAGTGAATTTAAGAAAAGCGCCATGATTTTAAAATAGGATAAAATGTTCTTTTAATAGAAAAATTAGGGTACCAATTTCAAACCAATTTACAAAACATTTTTCAATTTACGTATTTAACAACGAAAGTCACTTTACACACAATTTCCATTGTAAATAGCTACTTTGCATGTAGAAGGTAAATGTTTACCGTGGCAATTGAAAAACTCATTAGAAGTTCTTTAACTTACTTTGTGTTCCCACCGGCGTCGTTGCGGTATAAAGGTCAAAATTAGCGTCGTTATTTCAAATAATATGGAAAATAAAGAAGCGCAAAAGCTGACAAAGATTACTTGGTGTTGGTTGATATTAAAAAAGGAGAGTTATAATATTATTACAAGTTCAATTTCACTAAAATACGCCGGTTTTTAAAAACGACTTTCTTTTTATGCAATATATTTTGAGCAGACCGGGGTTTTATATTAAAATTAACCCAAAATATTTTAAAAAAAGTTATTTACACTTTTTTTTATATTATTTATATTTTATTTAAAAATTATGGAAATATTATAATAGCAGTTAACAAGATAGTATAAATGAACGATAAGTTATATTAAGTAAAGGTAAATTTAAATAATTTTAATTTTAATTACCGCTTACTATAAATGGTTTTAATATTTTGGTAATTTAAAAAGATAGCAATATGTTATTAAAACGGTAATGGCATTTAACTTTTTTTAAGTTTTTTTTTAGTAATTAGCCTACAATTAATTATATTTAAAAAATTTATTTAGATAAATAAGACTTTAGGCAGCATGTTGTTTATAAAACACCTTTTTTTTATTTATTTAATACTGTCTGGTAACCTTGATTACATTTTCAATTTGAATCCGGTAGGAAAGTCATTACAGTATCAGGCCAGAATATGTCGCTAAACAACACTTACACCGGATTGTAACTTTTATAAATGAAATAAGACATTTAAAAATACACCAACATGATATTCTCTTTCACTTGTTGACTGTTGCCACAGAAAAAAGGTGATGCGATTTTCAAAATATAATTTAATTTTTGAAATCAAATAATATACTAAACGGACTTACCATATGAAATTAAATACATTAGGGATACACGTCCAGTAGTACTTGTTACAATAACGCGTTTAGACATTCTTAACTCGGCTCTTAGCGTCGCCTTGGCCATAATGTCTAACCTGTACTGCAACAAGTAACCCACCGAACTTCAGGCTGGTTTATGCAGACAACTTTAAATTTAATTTAACTTTAGTGTAAGATCATTGCACACCAATATATAAGCGCGTTTATACACACTTTAGGAAAACTTTTTTTTCTTAAAGTTAAATTAAATAATAATAAAAATGACCATGCGCGAGCAGTGTAACCAAACTTAAAATTAGCCTAGAACGAGCTGTCAACTTTAAACTTCAACCCGATTTACGTAACGGGCAATACAGGTATCTTTATTAATTATTTTGTTTATTAAATTATAACAAACCAAGCACAAAAAACAGTTAAAACCTTGTTAAAACATAAAAAATGGTTTTATAATTAATACCAACCCAACGAAATTTTCGTGTTTTTGCGCTTGCGTAAAGTAAACGTAAATATTCTAACCACAACTAACCAGCCTATATAACGTAAATTACTTATATTTCATACTAGTTGGTAAACCTTTGATTACATTATCAATTTAAGTGCGGTAACACCGGACTGTTTTATATTTAGTAATCAAATAAGACATTTAAAAATATGCCAACATGCCATAGATATTAAATTGCAACAGGGAAAAAGGTGATGCCACTGGACTAACGTAAATTACTTATTTATTGTAATAATACCATAGCTAATCTTCCTATGTTTTAATGGTTTCAGACTATAGGGATATATTCTTGATCCTGTACTTTTATGTATTATTATCTATATCATAATATAATTTGTGTGGTAAAAAACTAAAAACCACCAATTGAAAACAAAAGAAAACATTAATTTAACATTTTGATAAATCAATAATCTCTTTGGTAAGCATAAAAACGTACGTAATAATTAATATTGGAAGTAAACTAATGAATGATTGGTTGCCAGGCGCTGGCAGTAATTTTTCGTCGTACTTCGGGAATCGTTAATGTTACATGCCTCTCTTCACACCTTTAATTTATTATACACTTTAAAAATTTAGGGAAAAAGCAAGTTATTAGGTTTCCTATTCTATTCTATTTATTATCCAATTATTGGTTTGGCTGCCAATCTTTTTTAATTCCAGCGCCGTACAGCCAGCACTCCCCTTCCAGACATATGCTGCGTGTCGCAACATAAGCCTTCCCAGGCTTTGTCGATGGAAAATCTGGATAATCGGGCTATGTAGCTCCAGAAATTCCGACAATTTTCAACGTAATCGATAAAAGGCACAATTAACGGTGGTTTAACCAAAAGCTGCTACTGTTATTGCGTACAACCAGCTTGCTGTCAGTCTGACGTCTCACACTGAGCGCGCAACCTATCCTCCGCCATAGGAAGATAACCTCGTGCACTACGTAAAATGTTACAACATTAGAAACTAGGCCTCAACCACTCACAGCGCTTAGCCCCAGAAGAAAGACCCCTATGATAATTTGCGGCGATTATCACGAGCATTATTGATTCCAACAAAAAAGATAAAGCTTCCAAACGCGTGTTTACTTGATGAAAGTCGAAACGAAAGTCTATTAGGTTTCCTATTTTAAAATAATCATTGTCGAAATTCTTTAAGATAACTACATCTGTTAGTTTTATTTTAGTTTTCTTAGTTGAAATACCAAAAATTTCATTAATTTTTTTGATTTTAAATTGTAGTCAAAAATTTTATACACACAAATCAAAGAACAGTATAGATGACATCCATATTGTGTCATAAACACAGGAAGCAAAGTGCTAATGCTTTTTTGTTTTGTGATGACAGCCTTGGCTTAAGAATATTTTTTTGTGTTTGTGTATTAATAGCTATTTAACAATCAAGAGTAATAATTAAGGCAATGAAGATCAAAGCCATTCAAATTCAAAAAAATTTTAAAATTTTTTTCCAAGGTTTTCAACAGGGGATCCCCCTTTTTTACTAAATTTTATAAGTAATGATTTTTCTTGAATTTTTTTCAAGGTATATTTCCGTTTTAGTTAACCAGATTAACTAATGTTTTAATGGTTGTAATATGAATGACAAGGTTAAATTTAGTTGTTTATACTATAATTGTTTATTAGTAGAAAGTCATGCATTTATCAGGGCTATTAATGAGAGATTTTGTATACAGTGTGTCCCAAATTGGTGGGGAATGAATGGGGATCTTGGAAACCACTATAGATAGAAAATCGGTTAAATGGTGAAAGTTTTGGACAATTATGTTAGAAAGCTAATCCCGTTTACTACATGGTTTTAACTATTCGGGTTTTTTATAAATCTTAAAAAAAAACCCCAAACATCTTTTTGAAAACCCCAAATATTTTTTTATAAAAAAAAATTTTTTAAAAACTGAAAAAAAATTTCTTAAAACAACTTTTTGTTGAATATGACCAGTAGTCAATTTTTATTTTCTACTTTTCCCGGGTTTTGAATCATCATCAACTTTTTTTTTTTTCATATGGACGCCATATTGGGATTTTTGAACCAAAAAAGTGCTTTTTTTTCCCTCTTATTTAATGTATTCAAAAAACCTCTAAAAAATTCATATATAAAAAAATGTCCGAAAAGTGTCTGAAAAGGGCCCCTCAAAACCCCGGAAACCTTTTTTTCCTAATTTGGTGATATCTCCCAAAATTTGGATATTTACGCAATTCGGTTTGGAGAAAATAAAAAACTTTTAACCTGAAAAAAGGGGAAACCCCCCCGGCAAAAATTTTTATAGTTTGCTAATCGGCCATAAATGCGCCAGTATTTTTTGCACCTGCCCCGTATCTAGAAAGGTGCTTTTAAGCTACCATTTCCCAAAGGGAACGGACTAATTTTTAAATAACTCAGGAAAAAATCATTTTTTTCATAATTCGTTATGAAAAAAAACGTGTAGCAATAATATCTTTTCTTTTCCTTTTTTTTTTTCTTTAAATATTAAAAACTCGGAAAAATTTTTTAAATTTTTTTTCAATCAATCTGTTCATATTTTTTTATAAAAATAATTTTACCAAAATTCTTTGGATTATGGAGCTTTAAAAATTTTAAAATACATTCCCCAAAATTCAATAAATGTATTTGGGATTTTTATAAAACAATTTTTTTTTTTTTTTAATTTCGGAGTTTTCAAAAATGCTGGGGGTTTATCGGGGTTAATAAATATTTAAGGACCATGTCTATTTTGAAAAAATGATAAATAAGTGATCTTACTGTAACTTTGGATAACAAAAATAAACCCTTACCTTTTTCTCCAAAAAAAAAACTGGAAAAATTTAAATATTGCCACTTTTTTTCTAAAGACGTTTTCTCTAGAAACAAAAAATAAAAGTAAGGTTTTTTCACTTTTTACACTTTTTTCTTAATTAATAAAAGTATGCATTCAAAATTTACAATCCCATTTACCCAGTTGTTTGTAAATAAAAGAGCAGAAAGTTTGAAGAAGTTTGCACGCGCTGTAGCAGACGGCTGTTCGATCTATACATGAACGGTACGCGAGGGGAAAAAAATAAAAATAACTCAATTATTTAGAGAAAATTTAAAGGCAGAAATTTTTTCCCTCAATTTCAAGAAACGTTATGTAAATATATATTGATAAAAGATCAAAATGTGACCTTTAATACAATTGTAAAGCTCAAAAAATTTAAGCACGAAAAAAAAAAAAAATTTATCAAAAAAAAGTCAAAATTTTTTTTGGGACAAGAATTTCCTCGATTTTCCGGAAAACTAAAAAATTTGAAAAAAAAAAGAAAAGTGCTTTCGAAAAGGGGACAATGTAAGCTTTTGAATGATGTTCATTGTTAGCCCATATGGTCCTTGAAATATATTAATTAGCGATAAACCCAAGCATTTTTAAAAACTCCGGAAATCTAAAATAACCGCCCTAAGAAAAACACGTTGTTTATAAAAATACACAAAAAAAATTTTTAAATCTTTCGGAATGTATTAAACCTTCCAAAGCCCCATTATCCAAAGGGAAATTTGTAAAATTACTTTTTAAAAAAAAATATGAACAGATTGATAGGAGGGTCAAAATATCGAGCAAACTAACTTTGGCTCGAGTTTTAATATTCTAAAAAACAAAAAAAAAAAAGGGAAACAGTTACAAGATATTAGATATTGCCACAAATTCCTTCTTTCATTATTTAGAATAAAAAAAATTAGTCCGTCCGATTAAAGGGAAGTAGCTTAAAGCACCTTTCGAGAACGGGCAAGTCAAAAAAAAATCGAAGATTTTTGGCCGATTATTAAAAACTATCAATTTTTTGGCAAAAGTGACGGGAAAACCCTTTTTGCGGTTATAAACTGCTCTTTTCTTCCAAACCAAATTTCAAGTGTCCTATTTCCGGTAATCGACCAAATTATTTTAAAAAAAGGTTTTCCGAATTGGGGCCCTTCGGGCTTGGGGACATTTTTTATATATATATTTTTAGAGGGTTTTTTATACATTAATACCTGCAAATAAAAAAATTTTGACGACCCAACCGGATCTTCATTTTTTAGGTTTCTTCGGATTTCATTTACTGAACTAAATAATTAATAGTCGTCACTGTTTTATGAAAAATTTTAATTGTTTTGTGTATTGAATCATTTTCCTGACACTTACAGAAATTTGCAACATTAAATTAGGGACACATGCAGGATCCACATTGAATGGGTATTAGCGATGTTCTTCTTGCAATAATAAGGAAAACAGAAAAACTAAATATTTGTGCCAAAACAGACAACTTTTTATATACAAGTACCTTTTCCCATTTATTATACTTTTATTTGTTATACTTGATCCTTTAAATTTCTTTTTTTTTTTAACCAAAAAATATGTTTGTTATAATGTTTTTATATTAATAAATTATTAAACACAATAATGAATAGGCGGTAAGTAAATAATCCTACACATATAAAATTACTTTTAGTATTTTTAAAACATGTTTTTTTGGGTTGTCTATTTCTTTTCCTTTTAATATTTAACTTCTAGTTTTACAGACCGATCTTAACAGATTATATTAACAACCAAAAGTTAAACAGTTATACATAAAAATTATAAATATGGCTTAAGCTAAATTAGTATTAAAAAAATCTGTATTTATGTATAGGTACATAATTTATTTTAAATAGGCTAGTAAATTTAGCTTTAAAATAGATGGTTAATAATTATGTTAGTTTAAAAAGTTTCTTTAATCGCAATAATAAAAGTTAATATTTGTGGACTAAGGTAAATAATAACAATGGTTTAATATTATTTTTAAAAATAAAAATTTCCTTTTTGTTTTTACATTTATATTTTTCAGTCCAACAAGAAAGTTATAAAATGTGTTTAAAAATATTGAAAGGGTATAAGTGATTTACGGTTTTTATAAAAAACTTTTTTCTTTCCTAATATTTTGAACATATTTACATAAAACATAAGCATTCTTTAAACCTAATGTAATATTATAACGAAACACATGTTAAAAACCCTAATTTATAGAATCAGGGCCGTATTTTACAGGATTAAACTCACTAAGCTCCTTTTAAAAGTAAATTTCCTTCAATGATTATTTATGAAAATTGCTCCCCGAAACAACCTTCTTGTATAAGACCTTATTATCGATTGGCTCTTGTGTACATAGGATCTTTGAGATTGCAAAGAACACAGCATTTTGTTTGCTTAGGGCAGGTAATTCGCCAGTTGCCTTGGATCCGCAAAAAGGCCTTAGAGAAAAACAATACTCAACTGGCTAAATAAACTTGGTTTATATATTTAGAGAACGTGCCAGAGTTATTGTTCGTCTTATTTATTTTCTTTTTTGCATCATTAATTAAAGATGGTTTTTAAAAAAACAAACAGCTTTCCGACTTAAAAAAATATATTTATCTTTTGTATACTTTAAAATTTCACGTTAGAATATTTAGGTGCCTTAAAGCTAAAAAACATAATGTTTATTTTTACCTTTAAATTTCTTTCTCAGATCTGTCTTAAATTACGCAGTAATTATTTTGAGCTTATTTTTTTATTGATCTAAACATTAAATTTGAGGTGAAAAACAATTTATTAGAAAGTTATGCTATTTATTTAATTATGTTTTAATGTCGGGTGTAATAGAATTTTAATATATACCTATTAACATTTTATAGGCTAATTTTTAAGTATTAGTTTTAAGAACATTTAAATATTTATATTTATATGACTTGGTTTACAATTTTGCATTAATTCATATTTGGGGCTACCCAAAAGTCCCAAATGAAATTCATATTTCTTTAAAAGTTTCATTTTTAACAAAACGGTAAAACATAGGAAACCATTTTAAAGTTTGGCGATCTTTTAAGTATATTTTATATCATGGTACGTCAACCCTTTAAGCAGGGTGACATTCACCCCTAAAGGTTTAAATAAGCTGGGCCCGCTTTAGGGGAGGAGGGTCACCCGGGTATTTGACCGGAGCGGCTAAATTTAGAGCGGCATTTATATCCATAAAATATAAAAGTAGTAAATAAATAAAGCCGCCTTTGGGAGCCAGTTATTTAATTTAAATTTTTTTGCCCACTAGGCTTATAACATTTTCTTTGTAAACAAAAAATGGTTTATTATGAATTTATAAAAAGCTTTAAAATTGATCTGCGGCGCGACGCCGTCTTTATTACGCCAAATTGTGCCAAATACGCAAAAATTCCTAGCTAACAAAATTCTTTTTTTAGTCTAGAAGCATATATGTTAAGTTAAAATATTTTTTTCCATTACTGGTATATGTACTTTTTTTTGTAATGCTAGAGGTTCGGAAAGAATATGTACGCCATTTAAATACAATAAATTAGGGCAATAATCCAATAATTTTGTGCCAACAAACCATTTGTTATATAATTTTTAAACAATTTAAATGGTTAATAAAACTTAAGTGCCTTGACTTAAGGAATTCAAACTTCGCAAAAAAATTTTGTTAAATATATTTAAGTTGGTAATTTGCATATAGGTAATTTATTTGTTTTTAAAATAAAACGCATTGTTTATTAATTGTGTATTATTTGTATTTAAAACCTTATTTAATTTTTCACTTAATTCAATTTCCCCTTCCCTTTACCTCCAAATTAATTTCTGAGGCAAAAATTATTTATTTTTGCCCAGGATGGCCCAAAGGCCCTGTAAATAGACCAACGGTTGGAGTGATGCCTTATAGGTAAGGGTATTAATTCATATTTTTAACGCCACCTTGTTTTTTAAATTTCAATCATTAGTTTTTGTAAAAATAGTATTAATTTAGGTGTACAAAAGCCATTAAGGGAGTTCTAAATAGCTTTAATTAATATATTATTGAATACTATTTTATTTTGCTCTTTTAGTATATTATTGTTGTTTGGTTTAGTTAGGTTAACCCTTTCTTTGACATATCTCCAGAGAAAATACTCCAGCGGTGCTAAATCAGGAGATCGCGGAGGAAATTAAATAGCATCTCGTCGACCAATCTAACGATACGGGAAAACTTTATCAAGATATCTGCAAATATTAACACCAAAATTTGAAGGAGCACCATCTTGCTACAACCATATTATCATAGGTAGGTTTAAAGTGAGTGGGTATAACACCCTTCCACCGCGACAGATCAGTCTATTGTGGCTCATATTATCATAAGGTATATCTTGATCGACCGCATTTGAAAAAATTACCGCTAAAGATAAAAGATCTTATTATCGTTTGGGTGGAAGATTATGTTCAAGAAGGTATGGCCCCAAAATTCTATTGTTGATAATGCCTGCCCATACATTTACTTTTTCAGGATATGGAGTATGTGGTTCATATACCCAGTGTGTCATTTTCTTAAGACCCAAATCCATATCTTTGTCTATTAACAAAGCCATTTAAACAAAATGTTGCTTTGTCAGAGAAAAGAATGTTGTGTGGATCAGGCCTTTTCATAATTTCCTCACTAAACTGGAGACGCCTGTCAGGATCATTTTCTCAAAATTCTTGTAGTAGGCCTACTTTATATGGATGATATTTTTCATTTCTCTTAAATATGTGAACTGTAAATTGCGGGTCATCGTTATCTCAGCTTAACGAAACAGTCAAGGCATGTGGATTCTCATAAGTAAACAACAATATATCGATTCTTTATCTTCGCTTTAGGCAGAAAGTCGATCAATTCTTGGGAAATTACTCACTATGCCAGTTTCTTTAAACTTATGAAATATTCTACTAACACTTGATTGTAAAATATGATTTTTAGGGTATTTTGCAATAAATTACGCACAGACATCTGATTAACTTCTTATTTTGTCACCATATTCGAGCATCACTAAGATTTTAGTCCAATGTCTTTCCGACAAAACCATATTTAAAAAATAAAGCAACACAGACTTTTGACCATCACCACTTCAACTTTTATTAGTGCTTCAGTGAAATTACTATTTAAAAGTTTGTTCGCCATGTTTTATAGATGTAAGCAAGCTCACAAAAAAAAAAGAAAGCCTTACCGATTGTCCCTCAGAAGTGGCTCGCCATTTTACCTTTTTTATTTTTACCTATACAAATAATATAAAACTTCTGCGTGTTCTAATAGGTGACCATTCTTTATTCATTTTTTAGTTTAAAAATAAATTACATGAGCTATGTATTTTAAAATAGAACAATTTGTATATTTTTCTATTTATTTAAAATATTCCAGTTACAACCATGTGTCGTTTATCACTTTTTTTTTACTTTAAATTATTATTTATTATTATTTTTTTATTTTAAATCGGGGTTTTTAAACAGTTTTTTTTTAATAAAAAGCTCATAAAATTTAAAAAAGATTGCTGAAGCCCTTATTTGATTTTTAATTCTCCCTCAATTCGAAAAAGTGGCAACTAAGTCTTTGGGTAAGACCTATTTGTACCCAATATTTTGGCCTAAATATTGATACTCGGGGATTTTCGGGGTCACCAATCACGAATATAAGGTCGAAACTTGAAAAAATCCGAAACCAAGATGACGGATCCAAAATGGCGAATATCAAAATGGAAAAACACTCTAAATCTGGGCAACATGGATAAAACATTTTACTCAGGAGTTTTCGGTGTCACTAATCGTGAATCTCAAAAGGTCAAAATTTGAAAAATTTAAAATATAGAATGGCTTATTCAAGATGGCGGATCCAAAAGGCGCGAATTAAAAAACAATAAAAATACGGAGAATATGGATGAAACATATAACGTAGAAATTTTGTTTAGTTATAGTTTCTTAAAAAAATATTTTAACTCCAAAGGATGAGCCCAAAAAAATATATTGAAAAAAAATTAAAAAAAAAAAATCCCTTTAACTTCCTTATTATTAAATAAAGAGATTAAAAATATAACAAAGTTTATATCTTTTAAAAAAATTAAAAATACCAATAAAAAATATACAGAGTTCCAAAAAAAGTTTAACATAACATTTTTTTAAATTTTTTAAATCATTGTAGCAACCTTAATTACGTGTATAAAAAAATATTAAGGGTATCTATGGCTAGGTAGTTTTTTTAAATATATATTTTAAATATACGATACATCAAAAAATTTATATACATTTTTTTAACTTAAAAATTCCAAAATGTTTAATTATTTTATTTATAAATTTAAAAAAATGCCGAGAGTATTATATTTTAATGTAAAATAAAAAAATATATTAAAATTATTAGGAATGTATAGAAAATTTTAATAGATCTTTAAAATTATAGTTGCTTGAAATAGTCGTCAAATCGTTGCTATTAATTTTTTTTAAATATTTAAGTAGATACATCTTATGAAATATTAACAATATGTAAAAAAATTATATAGAATAAAGAACAATTATTAAAAAACAAAAATTTTTTTTTGATACACCTTTTTTAAGTATCAATTGTTTAAGGCCTTTTAAATTTTTAGTTTTTTTATAATAATAAATAATGTAATTATTTTTTACTCACTCATATATATATATATATATATATATATATATATATATATATATATATATATATATATATATATATATATATATATATATATATATATATATATATATATATATATAAAAATAATATATATATATATATATATATATATATATATATATATATATATATATATATATATAATATTATATATATATATATATATATATAATAATATATATATATATATATATATATATATATATATATATATATATATATATATATATATATATATATATAATAATATATAATAAAAACAATTTTTAATATGTTATAACCAACTGCCCTCTAATATATATCCTTAATTATATATATTTTTTAAAATATTGTAAATAGGAAAACATTCATAGCATATTCTCCGTACTTTTAGTATTTTCCAATTTTGATACGCGCCATTTTTGATCCGCCATCTTGAATATAGATTTTTTTAAATTTTGACCTTAGATTCGTGATAACTGACCACAAAAACCCCTGAAAAAAATGTCTTATCCATATTCGCTGTATTTTAAGTGTTTTTCTATTTTGATACCCGCCATTTTGGATCCGCCATCTTGGATTTGGAGTTTTTTAAATTTCGACCTTATATTCGTGATTGGTGATCCGAAAACTTCCAAGTGACAATATTCAGGGCAAAATATTAAGTAAAAATATATTTTACCCAAAGTTCAAAAATCTCAGTTGCTACTTTTTCAAATTGGAAAAGAAAATAATGAAAATATTTTCTTTAAAGGGGGTTCTTTTTAAATTTTATAAGCTTTTCAATAAGAAAAAGAAATGAAATTCGGTAAAGCTGGGCGTTCCGTTGCCATTTTTGAAACGGTCTACCTCGTATCACGTCACTGTGCGATGAGGTATAAGCGGTCTGTCCCTCCTTTACAGATATATTTAAGGCTTATGCTTTAAGGAATTGGCCAAAACAATTTTTTTTTCAGTACCAATAGAGAAACACGAAGTGTCACCCCCACACATTACTCTTTTAAGTAGTTTAGTAAGTAGTCTTTTAAAAGAATAATAAACTACTTAAGTATACGGTGTTTACTTTTATTTAATAATATATAATTTCTTACAAATAAAAATACAATTATAAATATTTTAAATTTCTGTACAAAAAGCTTTTGCCTGCAAGGCCATTATTCTTGTGGGTTAGGGCTGATTTTTATTTATACCCTTAGGTGGTTTTGTGTGAATTATTGGCTTTTGTTCGAAAACTACGAGATTAGGCAAGGATCGCCAACCTTTAATATTTTATTAGGTTGAAAATCTAGTGCGGGTATTTCTGTAGAATACAAATTAGTCCAAAAATGATTTCTTACAGTAAGCTAAAAATCTTTAGAGTTTCCACTATTTTAAGTTAATTAGTTGGATTTGGTAAAAGAATAGGTATTTGAAAGAAATGTTGTATTTTATACGAAACCCAATTATTTTAAGTTATTTAAAACAAAAATTTTTGACAGCTTTAACCGGCCGATATATATATTTATATAATTTAAAATATTTATTTTACCTTAGGGGTTACAATGCTTCAACAAAAAAATAATAATCAAGTAATTTATCGGTCGGATTTTGGGGTTCGTTCCCCAAAATCCGGCCAAGAATATTTAAATCTTTTTTCTTGGTATTTATGCAAAATATGTAGACGTATGGAAAAACAATAATTTATCGGTCGGATTTTGGGGTTCGTTCCCCAAAATCCGGCCAAGAATATTTAAATCTTTTTTCTTGGTATTTATGCAAAATATGTAGGCGTATGGAAAAACAATAAAATTGAAAATTTACAACAAATTATTTTATTGTAGGATTTCATGTTTTTTTCTGACTATTTTATTGTAATTTATTTTAAAAAATAATTGCATCAGATGATGCAGTACTATGATTATAAACTTGTTCTTGTTAATGTTTAAAAAGTTTTAATATATTGTAAACAGATTATTAAAACTTAAAATAAAATTTGGCTTATTTTGACGAGAATTAAAGATGTAGTAAAGATAAGACTTTCCAAATTCTAGACAATAAATATGTGCCATCATTTTACATCTGATAAGTATCAAATTGGACCTAGACTCAAATGTAATTGTACACAACACAACAAATACCACAAATGTGATGAATATGAATATGCCGTTTAATAAAAAAGCTATGTACAATGTTTAGTAAGCTTGTACCAAATTATTTAAATCAATTAAATAACCATAACAGACCTCTTCGATCAAGACTTTAGGGTATAAATTTTCGAGTATATATCTAATGGAGGCAGTCCTGTCGCTCGACAGTGCGAACGAGCATGCGAGAGAAAGGAAAATCGCTCACTAACCCATTTCTCTCGCTTCAATATGCCTATTTGTCGATGGGAAGTTTATGTTCCTTGTCCGCCATTCCAAACGCAAAGCGGGGTAAATACCCCTCTCACTAAACAATCAGCAGGTTGGAATGAGAGAAAAAGGTTAGTGGATGATTTTTTTCTTTTTCGCATGCTTGCAGCAGGGTTGCCTCTAGTAGGTATATGCTAAAAGGTTGAGACTAGTTACAGTGTTTCTTAGCCTGTGGTGCGCGGACCCCTGGGAAGTTAAGTTCAAGATAAAATAAAAACGATGCAAAAAGCATTTAAACTAATCGTACAATTAAAAAAATCACTTTCTTATAATGCAGCGTTTATAAAATCTTTTGGTGGAGAAATGTTACAAACACAATTATAAATAAAATGGTTTAACACCTTCGCTCTTTGAGGTCTTCGTTAGGGGATTATTTTCCGGTACTCAACAAAAATCGATAGTAGACCGTTTCAACACATATTATACTGGCTTGACAACGGCACAGAAAAACCAATAAATAGACATATCCCGTGATTTAGCTTAGAAACGTAATTCTAACTTTTCTCAACCACATCCCTTTATGAAAAAGCATTCCCTGTTCTTGTATATATTAAAGACAGGAATATGTTACAAGTGAAATTAGATTTAAGGTTACAACTTAGTAGTTACATCAACCCAAATATCACTTATTTGGTTGCAAAAAAGCAGCCCCAAACTTTAAATTACGTGTTTTTTTAAGTATTTTTTTGTACTTATAGTATTAAAATAAAGGGTCCGAAATTTATTGCTGTTTTTTACTAAGGGGGTCTTTCAAATTGTACTTGATTTTCTAAGGGTCAATCACCGTTGTTAAAGATATAAAAATTAACTTAAAAATGTGTTAATAATACAACAAAAGTACAATTTTTAATTTTTTAAATTTTAATTTGGAGGATACTAGAGTGTAGGCGCGATAGTAAACCATCCCAATTTGCCGTCGCTTATATAACCATTTACTTTTTAAAGCCGTTTTCTTATGTCTGACAATAAATTTAAGCACATTTAAGCAATGGGCTTCTAATTCAAAAACATGTTAAATCTCTTCCTTTGCCTGTTAAAGAACTACCTTCCAAATACTCTTCTTCATAAAAAATTAGTTTCGGCGTAATTTCGATTTAAAGTCCACCATCTGGACCTTTGAATCCAGATAGATAGTTAATAAATGATAAACAAGGAGCTTAGCAGGTATAACTACATGGGAATTTTTTAAGGTATTAATTTTAATAAAAATTTGAACATATATATTTGTACATGTAATTTTGTTGTAAGTGAACTTAATACGAGTTTTCAAATCACATTCTAAAAGACAGTCAACAGGTAAACTTATAGTCTGTTTTATTTGGGTTACTCGCCTTTCTACTTTTTGGAAAATGGTCTTGGTCCGTGTCCCGGGGTATGCGGGTTGACCCGGTCCAGCCCTATTAACCTCTATGAACTTGCAGATCGCCTGCAACAAAAAAGAAGAAAACCCCCAAAAAACCAAAAAAAAATCACAAATATTAATCTACGTTTCGGTGACAAATCGGCCACCGTTATCAAGATAGAAACTAAAACAAAAAATTAAACTAAATTTTAAGAAATTTTAGGTCTGAAAGCTTTTTGAACTTTTTAATGACGTTTTGTCATAAGTGACAATAGGTTATTAGACTGGTGTATGTATAATATTTAAAAAGACCAGAAAGGTGGGTGGTATGGTGTGTTAATGATTAGTTTACCAATTTACTTTAGATAACATGGTAACCATGTATTATTTAAATTAACAGATATCGATGCTCACGTCATGTCTTTATTTTAATAAAATAAATGCACTTTCCTTTATTTTACGTTTTTTTGAACAAGTTTCCTTTGCTAAAATGCTAGAAGCATTTCAGTTTATTATGTGGTTATTATCAAATGCGTGTTGACAGATTTTTGATTTGTGGAAATCTGTGTTTCTAATATATGTTCTATGTTCTTTTATGCGTTTGGCTAATGGTCTAGAAGTTTCACCTATGTAAAATTTATTACATTCACAAAGGATCATATAAATGACATTTTTTGTGTTTTCGTTTATATTGTATGGTTTTGTTTTTGTTACTTGGGATCTAATGGTGTTTTGTGTTTTAAAGATAGTGCGAATATTAAATTTGTTACCTATTCCTTCAATTTTATTTGATAAGCCAGAATATATGGTAAAAATAAATTTGTAACAGGTCTATTTTGATTTTGTCTTAAATTTGCTTGTTCAAATTTTAGAAAGCATTTGTTTATAAAATCAAGAGGATAATTATTTTAAACTAAAATATCTTTTAAAAATTCTTTTTCATTTTCTTTGTTTTGATCAGAACAAATTATTTTAATTCTATCAAAAGACTTTTTACAACTCCTTTCTTTACCATTATTGGGTGATTAGAGTTAAAATTTTAGTATCTGTTTGTATGTGTAGGTTTTCTGTAAATTTTGGTTTCGAATTTATTTAATCTTTTTTTATTAGTATATCAAGAAAAGGAAGTTGTGAGTTTTGTTCTTTTTCTAAAATGAAATGAATAGTGGGTTCTTGTGTATTAATGTGTGTTAAAAAATTATTTGGACAATTTTGGTCTAAAGGTTTATAATGATGATTTTGAACAAAATTGGATTTAAAATTTTCCATAAAAATTTTACTTAATAATGGTGATAAAGGTGAACCCATGGCCATGCCAGAAGTTTGTTTGTAAAAGTCAGTGTTATATTGGAAATATGATGTTTTTATGCAAAAAGTTAATAATTCAAGAATTTAATTTAGATTTAGTTTGGTTCTTTCGCCAAGTTGGACATCATTTTATAATTTATTTCTAACAATATTTAATGTTTTATCGACAGGAACATTTGTGAATAAACTTACAACATCAAAACTTACCAAGGTGTTATTTGGGTCTATGTCAATGTGTCTTAATTTTTCTAGAAAATGTTGGGAATTTTTAATGTATGAGTCAGTATTGTTCACCAAAGGATCTAAAATAGTAAGTAAAAATTTTGCTAATGGGTGTGTAAAACACAAAACACCATTAGATCCCAAGTAACAAAAACAAAACCATACAATATAAACGAAAACACAAAAAATGTCATTATATGATCCCTTGTGAATGTAATAAATTTTATATAGGTCAAACTTCCAGACCATTAGCCAAACGCATAAAAGAACATAGAACATATATTAGATACACAGAGTTCCACAAATCAAAAATCTGTCAACACGCATTTGATAATAACCACATAATAAACTGGAATGCTTCTAGCATTTTAGCAAAGGAAACTTGTTCAAAAAAACGTAAAATAAAGGAAAGTGCATTTATTTTATTAAATTAAGACAGAAGTGTAGCATCAATATCTGTTAATTTAAATAATACATGGTTACCTATGCTTGATGTTGAAGTAAATTCAGGTAAACTTAAAATCAATTAACACACCATACCACCCACCTTTCTGGTCTTTTTAAATACTATACATACACCAGTCTAATAACCTAAGGTTTTTGGGGGGTTTTCTTCTTTTTTGTTGCAGGCGATCTGCAAGTTCATAGGGGTCAATAGGGCTGGACCGGGTCAGCCCGCATACCCCAGGACCCGGACCAAGAGGGTCCCATTTTCCAAAAAGTAGAAAGGCGAGTAACCCAAATAAAACAGACTAAAACATGGATCCGCCACAAAACTATAGAACATATTTAGGTAATCTTATAAAATTTGTGATATGATAAAAGTGCCGGGAAGCACATTTGGATGCTTAAATTTTCGGAATAAATAAAACATTTTAAGACAAGACATTATAATACCTATAATTATATTTTTATAAAGAACTTTGCCCAAAATACCTTATGAATTAAATTGTTATTAAGATTTGCAGTTAAAGTAAACTGCGATGAATTAAATAATTTATCTCCAAAATACTCATAACTTTTAAAAAACCCAGTAACATTTTTATTGGTTTTTAATCTTAGTCCAACAATAAAATTTATTTTTACGATTAGCTTTTTGTCACGAAGTTTTATTTATTACTCTGATAACAATGTTTTTTTACTTGCCATTATTTAGCAACATATATCGGATAAAATGTCCCTATAATTCCCGACGGGAAATACAATCCAACCACTTTTTAGCGATTATAACTTTGTAATATGAATGGAAAAACACTAAAATAAAGCGAGTATAATTCCAGTTGTTTTTTGGTTTGGTCAACGTCTTCTTTAAAGCTAAGGATTTTTATTTAAATATGTTTTCATATATTAGTTCCAATTTTTTCAAAGATACGTAAACTTTTTTTAAATAACTAGTTTTAAGTCTAATTTTTAAGTGTATTTTTCTTATATTTTTTTAATAATATATTTGGCAAATTTTTGATATTATAAATTTTAACTTTAAATATAATAAAAAATTTGACAAAAAACTATTAACTGGGACATTCTGTTCCTAATTTTTATCTCTAGGGCATATTTTCATTCTATATCTTACAGGCACGAGTATTAGCCGTAAAAAGTGTATTAAAGATGTTAATTAATTTACAATTTACTTAAAACTTTTTGATTTTAGGAACTAACTGCACTAAAATAGTCCAACAACAATAAAACTGGTCTGCAATACAATTTTTTATCCCGATATGGATGTTTTCTAATACTGATTATATACCTGCAACAGCGCTTTATAATGTCAGTACACAAAGATTTTTGGATAAGACCTTGACTAAGGGTTTTTGATAAGATTATATTGACTTTTTTACAATAGGATTCAAGGTTTTTAAACTTTATTTAATTTCCATGTGATTTACTTGTTAAAAAACTTTATTTCTTATACTTTTGTGCAGTATAAATTATTTTGCACTGAAAAATAATTTCCGAAAAAGTATGTATATTATAATAATTTCAAATAATAAAGGTTTCGAATTTGGAAATTCACCGATTATTGTTTGCTTTAGAACAAGTTAAATAACACTCCCATAAAGAAGGCATTGATGCTAAATAAAGTATTGAAGTTGTTGATGACATCGATAAAGATATGCTTCTTAATCAAGTTGCTCAACTTGTGTCTCGTGGTCGTGAGTAGTTACTTCTTTGAAAATATCACTGTTTTCTTTGTATTTTTAATATTTCAAGTTTTATTTAAATTAAATTATTTTTTATTTTAATTTTTAAAACACATTTTTACTTATGTATAAATAACCCCATTTGAAAAGGCAAAAATCGAAATTTGCTATCAGACAAAAAAGCAAAAAGTAATAATGTTACTGGCTAAAAATTTGATAATTTTTGCGAATTTGTCAATCGTACCGTCAATCATTACTTCAGTGGCGACTGTAATTTATATTGTGGATTAATTATTGCTTAGATTTTAGGTTTGTTTTATTCTCGAAACTGTCTTATCAAATAGCGTGCGTGCACAAAGTTTAAGCCAGAAATTTTTCTCCTGAATTTAAATTCTTGCTTTTAAAAATTCAACTCAACCTGTTTCTCAAAATCACTTGAGCTTTGCTTTTGTGATTTTGTAAAAACAGGTTTTCGTAAAATTTTTAAAATCAAGTACTATTCGAAGTCAAGCAAAAAATCTCCGTTCAAACCTTAACATTTATGGTATTACCTTAAATAATCTTACATTTCATGTATAGTTTTTTTTTAGTTTTTATTTTTATGTTTTTATTATTTTCGTGTATTGTCAATGTTTCCCGATTTACTTTCAGAAATAATTATATATCAAAACAATTATATATTTCTGAACATTTTTCATCACTAGTTGTAATACATGTACCCTGTAGTAATCCCCTCTCTGACTCTATCTCTTTTGCTCTTAGATCCTAATAGCACGTAGCGTGTAGTTGCGCAAGTCAACAGGATGACCTGTATATGGGATATCGGATTTGTGTATAGTAAATCAGGGTAAAAATATTGCCTATATTGACTACAAAATCGACACAATAAAACACTTTTCTATTAATTATTTTTTTGTTAGAGGCTACTGTGTCGAATTTAAATCCTAGTTACGGTTTTCACCCAACAATAATAAAGATTATGTTTTTGTTTTTGTTTTATTTAATACCATTTAGTTCTCTACTAATAAATACAAGTACATTTTTCCTACTTTAAGTAAAATAAAAGACAACGTAAGTTATCCTACAAACTGCATATATTACACACTTTCTTTGTAAAAGAAAGAAAGCACATCTTGTAATTTAATAGTTCTAAAGCCCAATTATAGATTAGGCTTTCGTCAGCTTGTAAATCATTAAAGTAACTAAAATTTGGTTTTAATTTAGTTCATGGATTTTTTAAAATCGTTTAATTTTATCTATGTTATTTTTGTTAAAAAATATACAATTTATATGTTTTCGACAGAAGAATGTTAATAAGGAAAATCTACTTGTAAAGCTTATTTCCCAACAAAATATCCATTTTTCAAGACATGATTTTTAAAAGGAATAAAATATCAGATTTTTGTACTTGTGTTATTTTTAAAAAAGGGGTGTGATAGGTAGGCATTTTTATTACAGTTTTTTTTATTACTCTAATAACAGTAACAGTGTTTTTTAAACTTATCCCTATTTATCAACATATATCGGGTAAAACGTCTCTATAATTTCCGACAAAAAATACAATACTACCACTTTTTAGCAATTGTAACTTTGTCATATGAATAAAAAAAATAGGTCTTATTATAAAGGTTATAGATGTTTTAATATTTTTTTTATTCACGGTTTTAAAAAAAATACACAATTTTGATGGTCTTGCCATAAGGATGTAAATTAAGAAAATTTAATTTTATTTTAATAAAGAAATGGTAAACTAAAAAAATCACTTGTTACGCTTATTTTTTAACCAAATAAGAAATCAATAAAAAAAAATCAAATAAATTATGCATTTTTTAAGAAACACTTTCATAAAAAAGTAAAACTTAACATTTTTGTACTTGTCTTACTTTTGGCACGATAGGTAGGCATTTTGCAAAATATTGTTTTTGTTATTGCCCGGAATCATCAAAAAGCAAACATTATTCTCTGACAGTTAATGGTAATTTAATTTTGTTATTAAAATTCTAATTAAACCTAAAATACTAATGTAATATCCGGGTAAATGCTTATCGAAATAATTTTATAATAAAATTGGGTTGACTCGATGCGATATAGTTTTTAATAGAAATATTTTAATCGGATAATTTGCACAAAATAAAATCATGCGGTTTTGATAAAAGTTATTGCAAAATTGTAATAAATAAATTTTCCACGCCAAAAAAAGCCGGTATTTGCTTGACATATAAATAAAATTTATTGTTTTTAAATAATTAAAAACTTGTAAAAAATATATGGGTTAAATAAAATTTTAATATGTGGTTCGTGAATAGTAATTAATTTTGTCCTTTTTTTGCTTGCTTTTTCTGCATTGTCTTTCCTCCTCAAAAAAAGGTTGACATAATTTTACAAACTCAAACAAAAATGAAGCTAGTTAATGCCTGCCGTTTAAATTTTAGCAAAAAGAAGAAAAAATACATATTTTTAGCAGTGATTTATTTATGTGTATCATAAAATACATAAAAAAAATATTGACTTTCACAATCTAATACCAAAACAATCCCAAAAAAATATTGATATCGTCCCGGGAATTCTTTGGCGATTTATGATCTCCTTCCTTAACGTGCTCGCTAAGCTTGCGCCTTGATCATTAATCTTTCTTATTAATACAAATGTTAAATAGTTATGCTGCCCAGCAGATACCGCTTCACAATATTTAAAAGCATATTTTGTAACTATTTTTTTTTTATTCTAGAGATATGAAAATGGGCATTAAAAACCATTTTAATATAATTAAAAAGCCGAATGCCCATAATAAAAATAGCAAATACCCTTAAAACAAAAACCATATAGCAATAAATTTAAGTTGTCTTATTTTGTTTTAAAGTTTGGTGGCCAGCCAGAAAATCCTGGAAAGATATATCCCTATCATTAATATCCCATGCCAAAATATCACATACAAAAAAATCCATAACAAAAACATGCTATAAAAAAATATCTCATAAAAAATCCTATGGCAAAAACTTACTAATACAAAAATATCCTTATCTTTCCCATTATGTGTTAATTACAATACAAACGGCCGAGTGAGATCGCGTTGTTAAATTTAGTAATGGACTTAGCAATTGTTAAAAGTTAACAACGGTTTAAAATGTTTAACAAAAATGTCCGATTTTGACAGGTTGCCTACTAAAATCATTGAATAACACTGACAATGATGTTTTGTTAAACATTCTAAACCGTTGTTAACTTTTAACAATTGCTAAGTCCATTGCTAAATTTAACAACGCGATCATCACTCAGCCGAAAGAATTGCAGAGCACGTGTTTGTACTACCAATATGTAAGATGATGGTTAGTTGTGGTTAGTTTTGATGGCTATGTGTTAATTAAAATACAAAGAAATGCAAAGCACGTATTTGTACTAGCACTATGGAAGATAATGGTTAGTTGTGCTTAGTTTTGGTTAGTTTTGGTTAGATATAATGGAAAAGATAAGGATATATTTGTATTAGTAGTAAGTAAGTTTTTGCTATAGGATTTTTTTATGGAATATTTTTGTTATAGGATGTTTTGTTATGGAATTTTTTGTATGGGATATTAGTGATTGGGATATATTGACTGGGATTTTCTGACAGGGATTCTTAAAGGTTAATAATTTAATAGAGTTATACCTAATAATTTTGGCACCCTGATAGAATAAACGTGTATTTACATTACGTGAATCTTCCTCGAAAATCTGACGCGCCAGTTACGACATCGGGACGTCGGAAAATCAACAATAAAATAAGTTCGTCCAAGCGTTTACAGTTATTACCTTAATGAATTACAAAACATAAAGCAACATCTAAAAAAAAACGGTGTTGGTGGGTAAAAAATTATTTTTTGAAGGCAAAATGAAAACACTTTATTGAGAGTATAAGCGTCAAATTTAAAGACGATGCTGTTAAGAATTTTGCGCTAGTAACGCACGAATATAATTAATTATCTAATATCTCCAATTCGTCCAATAATTGAAGGAATGAATACCAACATGAGGAAATGATCTCGACCTTTGACTCCGTATGTATAAAACTCTTATTTTGGTATTTAAAGTGGAAATTGATAAATTTAAGGTTTACCTATTTTTCTCCACGTATCTTGGCGTTTGTTATTTTTGTGATAACTCCATTCTTTAATTAACCACCACTAACCACAAAAAAGAAGGGTTTTTATATTTATGAATTTTTTTTTATTTATTATATCGCAACGCCAATTTACATTGCGTGAAGCAGCAAACCGAAACATCTTCGATGAAAACTTAAAAGCAACTGCCTCGCCCTGCACTATTCTCGCGCATCGGGATACAGGGGTTTAGATAAGTTTACACAACATGAGATTTGACGGGCGCACAAATTTGCAAGTATTATTGGTGCAAAAGTCCCACTCTATATATGACTTTAAATGTCATTAAGAATATCGTTTAAGGTATTAGAAGGATTATAGAAAAAGGTGTGTGCAATATTTCCGTTGTTACTATACCTTTTTACTTGCATTTGCTATAAGCGCATCACTGCCCCTTAAGACTTACAAAAGACTTATACTGTTCAGAAATATACTGAGTGAAAACCTTTTTCCCGCGAGAAAAGCAGACTTTTATAACAAAAAAGTGGAGCACAATAAGCAAAAGGCTAAATCAGCATTTTAAAATCTAAAGTGCATGCGACCAACACTGCCTAAACCAACCAACTAACCATCCATGTCCCCTTAAACCTTAGTTACTATGAATTGAAATATATTTTATTTTTTCTTTGTTAGATTATTTTAGTGCTATGCTAATAAAGTGCTATAATTTTAAATTAAAAAGAAATAGTCAACTCTTCAATCATTTTTCTCATATTTTGGCGTATGCGAATGTTTAATACTTAAACGGCTTCACACATAACATGGATTTTTTAATGTATATTTACGTTGCTTTGATTACTGGTTTTAAAAACTTTTATTCTGGATTAAAACTCATATTTAAAATTTGCTGTAGAATTAAACGCACGCTATCTGGTTTAGAGAGATCTTTAATCAAATAAATTGCATAAAAGCGAACCGTGCGGTTTTTAAAACAATATTAAAAGAGTAATCGTTAATGGGATATCGTGACATATATTTCAGAGTTGGCTTATTATTATTATTATTTTGAAATATGTGCAAAAATCTTTGTAAATTAAACCATTACAAAAAAAAAACGAATTGTAAGAAAGTTTAAATGTTAGAAAGTAAATGTATTTATAAAAATTTATAATTATACTTACTAAACATGACTTAACCCTTAAACTGTACCCTTACTTGCACGTGCATTCTCCTTCGAACTTAGTTGAAGTGGTAAAATAATCTTTGTAATTTCCTGAGGCTATTGACTTGTCTGGTTTCAAATATCACCAAGCATCAGTAACTGCTCCCTTAGTCCCACAGATCATGGTTTGGTCACTGGATCATACCCTACATATTTTGAGGCAACTGAATGCATGCCGCCACGCTTCGTCTGGCATTACAACTTATGACTGGGATGGCCCTAGAGATTTCTTTACCATCTACCCTTGGAATTCTACCCACTTTTACACTCAAGATTTTTCAAATTTTTAAAAAACCTACATTAACAATTTAACTGAGGGAAATTTAGACCTATATTCCTCATACCGAAAAGAAACCCAAATCTTTTCATCACAAACCGTAGTTTTCTAAATCCTAAGTCAGACTTTTAAAAACCCAAGCTCACAAAAAATTGCTAGCATCCAAGGAAAAAATAAGTTTTAATTAAACCATTTCAGACAACAAAGACCGTTTTAACTATTAGGGTAAAGATAAAGTATTTTTTGCTTAAATAATAGTAAATCATTATGGTACTTTGCCAAAACCACTAGTCAATACTTTTGTACAAACTCTTTTCCATCCCTGACCATTAAAGACAAAATTGTTTCTACCCCTAAAAAAGCTGAACTATTTGCCGAACGATTTGCTTCCAATTCTCCAACTGATCCCTGTTAATATTCCTCTTCCAACAGTTGCTCTGTTTCTCATGAAATCTCCGAAAATATTTTTAAGCGCAAATAGATTAAGTGTATTCTTTCTTTTTTTTAATACTACAAAATCATCTGGGCTGGATGACATACCAGCAATCATCATAAAAAAATGTGCTCCGGAGAGATGAAAAACAGCACTTGAGCACTTGTCTGCCAGAAAGGACTCAAAACTCTCCCTTTTAACTATGGACATACTTATCTTCTTTTAGTTGTTTATAAAGTAATGAAAAATTACATGAAATTTCAAATTTGGACCATTAACCCAAAATTTTTCAGCATTTTAACATATTTTTCCAAATATGTCTTAACCGTTTTAAAATATAAATTCGTAATTAAAAAAAAAAACATTTTTGTCACATTGTAAATATCAGTATTAGTAGGTCGCGTGCCCAATTTGAAATTTATAACAAAATAAAGAGTTTAAAGCCCTGTAGACAATTATTAAGCCTTGGAAGGACACATGCCGATAGGAGTTAAAAAACAACTTAAAATGTATCTCAAAACCAAATATCTAATGCCAATTCACCAAAAAATGGCCTATAATAAAAATTTAATCTTTACATTAAAAATTAAAATTAATATTAAAACAAGACGGGAAAAAAATATTTTAATTACTATTTAGTAGAAAACCAAAACATTACTTTTCTAGTATAAACTACAAATAGCAATGGCCAATATTTTAATTTGGCATGAATTGGTGGGCCGACTTTAATCCCCAGAGGGGTCAAACTTATTGGATAAATTTAATCAAACGGTAAGTGGTTAGCCGAATTGCGGTAAAAGGGTAAAGCCAGTATTACAGAGTCCATTTTTTTCTTGTATAGTATACTAAGTGACATAGAAGCCAAAATTATTTATTGAAATTTGATTTTAATTTTAAAACATATTTGCTATCATAGCAGAATACGCTGGCATTTCGAGCCGTACTTTTTCTGTAAAGGCTTTTTTGTTATATCAGGATCCGAACAATATAAACATGTTTACTTAATATTCAGTGATTTTTCTTTGTTAAATTTGCTTGTTTCCATTTGTTTCATTGCATTATCATGCCTACAGTTCGCAGACGCACTAATTCTACTAAACTTTCCGAGTTTGAGAGGAGTCGGATAATCAGGTTAAATAAAGCCGGATTTTCTTTTAGAGAACTTTCTAATTGAGTAAATCAAAACCAAGCTGCATTAATGACATGTTGTTAAGCGTGGTTCTAGGATGGCCGAAATCGACGAGTTAAAGGTACTGAACGCCAAAGACAGACTAGAGAGCGACATGCTCGTTATTTGAGGCAACTAGCACTTGGAGCTCGATTTTCCACACCAAAAAGGGTTGCGAACCAGTAGTTTGATGCCGTCGAAAGGACAATAACAATGAGGACAGTTTATCGCCTAATAAGGTCTTTTGTACTGTTTTTATACCATCCCCATCTTGTACTGCCTCTGATCCTACACTATCGTCGGCAACGATTGGTATGTAGTAAGGAGAGACTTGAATGGAATATGAATGGAACTCGAAATAAGTCCAGATTTTGTTTGCGCACACATGATGGCTGTACAAGAGTAAAAAAAGAAACGTGGTGCAAGGCAGAACGAACAATTTTAATTTAACGGTATATTCATCACACTGTGGGTGTTAGGGTATGGGCCATTGCTTACGACAGCAGGTAGCATAACTGCCCAGCGCTATATCCACTTAGTTTTGAACCACATCTGCTTCCCTTTTTGGAAACATTGCAAAATCCACATTGTCAGCAGAACAATGCTTACTTCTTGTTGCACGTGTTAGTTTAGACTTTTAGAAGCATCCGGTTTAAATTTAAAATATAGGGATATGATAGGAAGAAGGTTGCAAATCATGCACCCTCCACAAGCATTGAAGGCTCTACAAAACCAAATTCAGATTACCAGGGATACACTACACCAAGAAGACACAATCACCTAATCAATCAATGCCACGACGACTGAACGAATATGTAGTAACAGAGGAGCTTCGACACATTTCTAACATTAAGGTAGCTATTTCGCGAATTTTAAATTTTAATTTTAGTCACTTTATATTTATTAGTAGATCCTATAAAGCGTAAAGGTGCTCAAAATTATAGCACTTTACTCGGTTGGCATTTTTTATGTCATTTAGTGTATTTGTAAGAGTTTATTTTTTATTAGTGTAAGACTATGAACTATTATTTAATCTTTTGTCACAATTTACTTTAAAGCCAGTACAAGAAAAGGAAGTCCTGTTAAATTATTCCCACGGTAGTTTATATCGATACCATCAATAACAGACCTACGGCCGAGGATGATTGCGTTGTTGAATTTAGCAATGGACTTAGCAATTGTTAAAAGTTAACAACGGTTTAGAATGTTTGACCTAAAGTAGGTGTAACATTTTCTGCTCTCATCTTTGATTTTACTTGGTTCCACAAATGCTCTATGGGGTTAAACATACAGTGATTCGGAGGAAGCTGTAAGACAGTATGCCCAGCCTGTTCAACCAAATTATCACATACAAATTGTTTTTTAATTGCATATGAATTTAGGACTTTCAAAAGATGCGTTTTTGTAACTGAATTCAAAATAAATATCATTTTTTAACAAATATTTCTGGATTTTAGTTTTTGAACTTGATGAAGCTGGTGCTTTGTGTAGCAGACGGCACATGGTCAGCTTCCGTTATCCATAACAATCAGACACTTTTGTTGTTTGCAGAATATTTTTTAAAGATAATTTTGAATCCAGTTTTCAAAAGTTCTGCACTTATATCCTCATGATAATCCAAGCTAGAATCCTTAATATTCTTTGCAGACAACAGCAAGTAGTTTGGGACAAATCCGTCTTCTGAACCAGCGTGTATTATGGTAATGCGTTTTCCTTTATTTGAAGGTGCTTTGGTCGTCAGTTTTAACTGAAATCAACCCATCTTTGGATACTGTGTCTGTGATCAACCATGTTTCATCAAGGTAAATTATGGATCTGTTTTCATACCTATATTTTTAATTTCTTGAAGGTAATTAAATCTCCAAGTGCGTAATCTGTGCGATTTCATTACTACTTGTCTTTTGTCTATTTTGCTGTATTTAAATCCCATTTTACAAACAACTCTATGGATTGTGACACGGCTAATATTTATATTGGTTTGTCTTCGTCTAGCTTCTTTTTCAGTTTATCCAAGGTAGAATAACTCCGCTTTCATAAAGTATAATTTTCCTTCTTATTAGGTCCTGATCACTATTGTCTATACGGTGAGATTGAAAATCACTACGTTTTTTTCTTTTGTTCAATTCTTCACTAATAATAATATCCCTTATCGATGATATTGGAGTTTTTTTAAGTAGACAGGTTTCTTTTAAAGCTTCTTGTTTAATTAGACCTCTACTGAGTAAAGTTTCATACACATTTTTCACAACCTGTTTTGCATCTAATGACAAATGATTTCGACGCGACATAGTTATGTTCTCGTAAAACAACTTTTTCAAAACGCACAGTAAAACGGTTATTCAACACTGCCCCTAAAATATTAGCCAAAATCTTTATATGCCTAATGGTTAATACTCAAGAAATACCTGGCCCACCCTCCCTTATGAACAATTGGGTTTCCCCAATAGCAATAGTAATAAAATCGTTAAAGGTTTATTGGGGTATGGTCCGTCAAAAGCCATAACGATATACTTTGAGACAGACTATACCTAATTAAAAATCTGGTATCACAGCTGGTTTCGTCTAACTGGCTTTGATCAGACATTATTTCTAGAATAGCAGTGGGTTTTCGGAAAGCCAGCAGTTGCATGATAATTATTTGTTAGTTATTAATTAGTTAAGAAAAAAACCTTAAATATTTTTTAAAAAAAAAATAGATTAAGTAGATTAAAAACAGTGAAGAAAATACCACTTTGATTTTATACCAAACATTTAAAAAAATTTAAAAAACTTTTTGGATTAATTGTGAGTCTTAATGTTTACTGGTTTATTTTATTATTTTTGTTGCATTGCACGTCACGGTGTATTTTTAAACGCGTCTTTATTTAAGGATCGTATGTCCCTATCTTTATAGAAACTTGGTTAGGTTGTGACTGTATGATTGTAGTATACTTTTTTTAATACATAATTAATTAGTCCCATACAAAAAACCACAAAAAAATATATTAAAAAAAATATTATTGACAAAAAAACTTTATGCTGACAAACCTATAAAGTTAGCTTTCATAATTTGCAAACATTTCACAAACAAAATAAATGTTGGGGTGCCAATTTTCACACAAATTGATCAAAACTCTATTCTGGTAACAAAGCTAATATCAAATCCCCCAAATACAAAATAATTTATTTATCAAACTGTTATTTATAAACCGATGGAAAATAAAAAACCCGGAACTCATTTATAAATTACTTTAATTCCAAACCCTCAGAGAGTTTATCTGCGGTGTTTCATACTATTTATAAAAATTTTGCCAAACATTTTAAGGTACATATGAACAATATAATTTATTGTACAGTACCGTAAAAATGTGAGCATACAATGGATTTTTTTATTATTAAAGAGATCAAAAATAGACAATGCAGCTCGTTTCTGCTTGTCTAAAACGCGAACATAATAGCCACGCGATTTGTTTAACGTAATAAATTTGATATTTTTTTTCTATACAACGGCTTTTGCCTCATAAAAACCATAGAGAAACAAGGAGAAGTAATGCCTTATCCCAAAAGTGGCACAATTGGTTTCGGGATTTCACATCAGCACACTACTATTTATAAGATATTGACCTGATAATATTGAACCACACAAAAATTCAATTATTAAAAGTGCATACCATATTTTTGCGCCCAAACTCAATCTATCGTTCTAGATCTTTCAGTGCTCTCAGACTCATAAAAATTTGTGAAATTAATAAGTATTTGATTCAATTATTTGTACTAAAAAAATGTGAATTATATCTTTTTTTTTTTTAACGCAATTTGCAAACAAGTTTTAACTATTTTTGTAACACTTACTTGTAAATAACTATTGCAACCTAAATAACTAAACATGTTTTTGGACAAATACAACACAAGGCAGATGCTAGAATACAAAAAAAAAAATAATCTTAAAGGGGGATCGTCCAGTTGCAAAATTCAGAAAGTAAAGTATTCTTTGTTAAAAAGTTTTAAATTTGTTTTTTTGTATTTGGGGCAAATTTTTTTTCGGTTTAATTCGTAATTATTTGGGTTATTTTTGAATTAGTATAGGCGGGCCCCCGAAAACACATTTTGGGGGTTTTATTTTATATTAATGGAACCATAGCCCAATTATGAACATATTAATAAGTACAGTAAACCCGCTGATTTAAACGAAATTCAAACCGAAAGAAATATTCGAATATTCGAAACTTTTTTAATTCGAAATGTTCGGAAATCACGGGAAGGGTTTCCTCCACCGGAGTGACGCTTCCCGGGGCGGCAGGCCAGATGCGTCGGTTTGGAGCGTATGTTAAACCGGCCTATTACCTAGATGGTAATGGGAGGTAGTTTAAATGGGCAGGGTCGATATATTGTTTTTTGTTGTGTAAAATACCGTATAAACTGCTTTTCAATTACCTAGTACGAGATCTGTATAAAAAAACAGTTATGCTCGATTTTAATCAATTTAAGCCTCTTTATTATCCGTTTAAGAAAAAATTATAACCAGGTTTTTTGATAAGTTAAATATTCGATATTTTCTTTACTTACTTGTTTACCAAGGGGTATATTTTTAATATTATGATTTTTACCAAAACTAGTTCTAATTTAAAGGTTTAATATGCGAAATTATGAAATAAAAATAGTTGAGTTTAGATAATTTGTTATGGGGATAGTTTTTAGTAATGAAAAAAAAAAAAACTTAAAAACAATATTTTATTGTTTGAAAATTTTTTTAAATTTATATTATTTAAAAAAATTTATTAAAAAATCGCTTTTTATTCTTATTTTCTTACGCTAACAATATAATAAAAAACAAATTCTAAAATATTTAATTAATCCATTTGTTTATAAACAATTTATAAACAAATGCAGAAAAAAAATTGAAAAGTGATTATAAAATCTAGAAAGAGATAAAATCAGTAATAGCTTAAATTAAATTAAAAAAATATGTATTTTAAAAACATTATTTCGGTTTTTACATTTTTAATTTGAAGTTAATAATCATGAAATTTAAAAATTTTATAAACTTTTATAATGTCATCTTCTTAGGTATGTTTAAAGGGCTTCAAGAAAAAAAAATTTTTAAAAAATAATTATTTAAACTTTAATACCTTTTTATCCCCAACAGAGACCGAAAAAAAAATGTTAATTAACAATTGAATAAATTTTTGAAAAATGTGATACAACTTTTAATATCGCGGGATCATATTTTTAAAGTGTCAGATGACACTAAATTTTTTTTTTTAACTAATGTTTAATTGTTTTAAAAAAAATTTTTAAAAAAATTACTCTTACTACAATGGCTGCACGCGCATCCCGGGCTTGCTGTTTTCAGAAACTTTTATAAATTTAAGTTATCACTTTACTTTTTGAGATTTTGCCAAAAGCTGGCAGGCTATTTTTTTACGGTTTTTGTTAATAAAAATTATATTTTTTTTTTGCGGCAAGATTCAAATTTGTCTTTTTTAGTGCATTCCGGACCGTTTAAACCATCAACTATATTTTTAGGACATTTGTAACTAATTTTCGGAAATCAACTTCTCGACTAGACTATAGTTTTTTTGTTCTTAGTGTTGCTGCCGTTAGGATTAAAAGCTTATCCATTTTTTTTTAATGTTAACATAAGGCCACCATTCTTTATTTTTCTGGGGTGCGTGATAAAAAGTCGATTATTTAGAATACCCTAAAGAAACCCTGAAAGCAATAGAGCACACACTAAATTTATTTAAATCGCGCACAGGGCTGCAACTCTGCACCTTTCAACAAAAGAGTTAAGGGTTAGAAGACGCCTTTTTTTGGGGCAGCAAGCCAAAATTTTATACGAATATAGGCTACTGATTTTTTGGTACAGACCGGGTGAAGCCGGATGCACCATATAGTGCGTCTGGGAAATGTCTATTTGTGACCCCAGACCCACTGTAGGGTCGAATTTAAATATTCTGCCACCCAATCTAGCCATAGCCCAAAACTCTGACCAATAAAATGAATTTTGGCTATTTTGAGTGGCATAATGTTATAATTAAAACATTTTGGCCACCCCAATCTAGCCATAGCCAAAATTATGACCAATGCAAATTCGCCGTGGCTATTTTGGTGGAGTTAAAAATGTCGAGACGGCCTTCCGCACTTGCTTAGACGTGATATTTTTTTGTTATTCTCGCTCACATTTTAGACATTTTATCTTAAATTAATATTTCTTTATGATGGGTACCATAAAACTACCCACAAAGGTAGTTTATAGTGAAAAAAGATATAAAAGTTTAATAAAGACTTTGAAAAGTTAACCTTAACTAATTGGGAATAAAAAATGCACAAAATAATACCCTTTTTTTGTAAGTTGGAAGTAGATTTATAAATTTAGCTTTATCAGTTTATAGTAAATTTATTTTTACAAGGACATGTTCTTATTATCTTGAATACCCAGTTTTATTAAATTTTAATAATATTATAATTTGTTTTGGAAATGTAATCAAAGGGAGCTCTTAGGGAAGTCATAAAGCGACTGCTTTTTTTAACTAATAAAATAAAATTTTCCATGATAGCTAAATAATCCAAATAAAGTGTTGGATTCATATTAGTATAATCTGCAAAAAATTAACCACATTTTGGAAAAAAGTACAAAAACCAGTTAGAATATTTTGACATCAAACATTGTTTGTTCAGTATAATACTTATGTTCTATCACCTTAAACATTCTAACCCTAAATGCAAACCATACAATAACATTCTGACCCTGCAAATAGCCACTCTCTATACGACAGAATGTCTCATTTGATGTCTGACCCCTAGTCTAACCCATGTATAACATTATTCCACTCAAAATAGCCACATTGAATTTGATTGGTCAGATTTTCGAGGCTATATAGCTAGATTGGGTAGCAGAATATTTTTAATGCGTAGGGTCCACCTAGTATTCCCCCCCTTCCCGATTATTCTAATTTAACCAATATATATATATAATATTAACAAGGCAAATATTCCTTTCATAAATTTAAAACAAAGGAAACAATTAAAAGTGAGAATAACTGCATTAAATCTACTTCGTAACAAGCGATAGAGAGATAAGGAGCCATAAAATAAATTAAAAAGCTATTATTGCAGTGAAATACTTTCATAAAATATAAATAAAGATGTAATTACGAAGATATGACAAATTGCTTTTACGACAATATAGTATAGGTCGGTGTTGGAACATGGAATAGTGACATAAATTTAATGCACATGTGATTGCCGTTACAATGTATGTTAATGGTAATGACTTTAATTTAAACACGCAAGGGCTACGAAATGGTTTGTCACAATATATGTAAAACTTAGAGTTATAAAATTTGTGGAAAATAAAAGACAAATATTTAACGCAATTGTCATTATTATACTTGGTTATAAATTTTTGCAAAACTAGTGAACGTTCTTACTAGCTATTTTTGTATGCATGGAAAATAACGCTGAGCAGGCATTTATTTGTAACATTTATTATTTTGCCTTAAAGTTATGCCCAAATTATATACCCAGGTGGTGAGTCGCCTGAACAGGACATGGAAATCCCATGTAAATTTTAAGGCGGTCAAGTACTTTCTGTACATTTTACAGAAAAAAATGTAGAATAACTTTTTAAAGAGACCAATCTTATAGTTGTTCTCTTTAAAAATCGTTTATAAAGAAACCCACTGGAAGAAAAGAAAATTTAAGGAAGCTGCAATTGTGTAAGAACAACCAAAATGTATTTAGCAAACCTAGTGTAGAAATTCCGAATATCTGGCTGCCGTTGCTGAACCGTGAAAAGTCGGTCAAGCTTCGGTGAACAAGGGATAGTATTATATAAGTCGTAGCTTTTAGGAATAGTTTTAGATTATCACTTAGAAAACGGTTGGAGATACATCGCCGAAACGTTGTGTAACAATTAACAAATAAAGACAATGGAAATCCAAGATTTTAGTGTTATTGAAACCATTACATTGTCTAACACTTTCAAAGATACCTGAAAATGCTTCTAACGGCAATATTACCGGATACTTTGGCCAGCCAGTTCACCTGATCTTTCACCGAATGACTTCTTTCTGTTGGGTCACTATAAAAGTGTAAAATTTGAGAATCTAAACCAGCTATAAAACGCTATTTCGTTAGAATTTATAAAAATTTCGCAATATCAACTTAATACGTTAGGTACAATTTTTGTGATCAGGTGGGATATTATTTAGCTGTTGTGGGGAATGTTAAAACATTTGATTAATTAATGTTTTTATGTAATTCTCTTTAATTAAAAAAAAATGTATTTTATCTCATTTCATTTTTCCACACCTAGTCAAATATTAGGAGTTCAGTTCTCTCTTTTTTCGGATCTATTTTCTATCTTTTGGGTTAAACATTTACAATTATTTATTGCGATAAGTTAAGAACAATAATTTTATTAAAAATTAAAATACATATCGTTTAATTATACAATTTGTTTATTTATTTTTAAATTTTGCTATAATAAAATCAGATGCGTGTCATGCGTTGTATTTTTTTTTAAATCTAAATATCTCGAAAACGGTTGCTTATATCGACTTTTAACAAATGTACAGCACGACATAAAAATAACAAAACGGTTATTTAATTTACTTAAAATGTAATACAGTGCCGTAAAGTTGTAATTGTTCGAAATGGTTAAAGACGTGTAGGTGGTACCCCCCTACAAGTTTACTAAGATTAGATTCGAGATCCGTCATACTAAAAAAAAACCTCCGGATACCAAATTTTACTTCAATATGTACACTATTATAGATTTTATTTAAAATGAAAAATTGAATAAAAACTTCAACACCCTGTATTCGGAAACAGATACCTTGCGGACCATATTTGAATAGACTTTAAGGTTTATTTTTGGACCCTGCCTACGTACCTACGTACCTAAATTATTGACATTTCCTCGTGAAACACCCTGTATATATATAATAAATATATATATATATATATATATATATATATATATATATATATATATATATATATATATATATCTCTATATATATATATATATATATATGTATATATATACAATGTTAAAATATTTAGACACTTAGTATTAAGCTTTTATTACATTTGCTGGGCAAATAATATGCTTTTGTTTTATTTAGTAATTACAAATTAAGTTATTTTACACAAAAAAAAATCCATGTAAAAACTAGTTTTAATATTTAGAGATAAACATATCTACCACTTTTAAAAATTACCTTATTCTTTCACTTTTTTAAATAAGATTCTTAAAATGCAATAAATATACAATTTATAAGTTTCTCTAAGGTACACTATATATATATATATATATATATATATATATATATATATATATATATATATATATATATATATATATATATATATATATATATATATATATATATATATATATATATATATATATATATATATATATATATATATATATATATATATATATATATATATATATATATATATATATATATATATATATATATATATATATAGAATTTTAATTTTCATTTAGAAAGAAACTTTTTTAAATTGTATATTTATTACATTTAAGAATCTGCTAAAAGATGAAGAAACAAAGGTAATTTTAAAAGTGTGAGTCATGTTTATCTCTAAAATATTAAAACTAGTTTTACAATAGTTACGTGTAAATAGCTTAATTCTGTGATGGAGCAAAGCAGTATTTGCCAGCTTAATGTAATAAAAGCTTGTACTTTAAGTGTATAAATATTTTAATAAAATAATACATTGGGTTGTGTTCACGTGTGGTCTTACCCTTTGATTAATATTTTAAAAGATTACTGATGTGAATGCAAATATAAAATTTATTAATTCTGTACACCAATTTGGGTTATGGGTTAGCCTTTATCATATTAATTATTTAGCATTGTACATTTTCTGACCGGCTTAAAAAAGGGATTTAAGTTTGTATATATATATATATATATATATATATATATATATATATATATATATATATATATATATATATATATATATATATAATATATATATATATATATATATATATATATATATATATATATATATATATATATATATATATATATATACTTTATGTATTTATTCATGTGTGGACAATCATTTTTTAATTGGTTTATCGATTTATAAGATTTAATCACATTGAACTAAAGATCAAAAATATTGATAAATCCTATACATGGGTAAAAGTCGTTTTTCCATTTTCTTTTAATTAAAAGATTTATATACCCAATATGGTAAATAAATGTATAAATTGACTGTGGTATTATACTTGCGATCACACATAACAAAAACATATGATGACATACATATTGTTATTACATTATATTTATTTTATTAACATATAATACAATTTATTTTTTTAATGGTGTAAATATTATATTTTTTTAATAAATTGCTGTTCTAAATATTATACATTAAAAAATTAAAATATTAATAAGTATAAAATAAGAAGCACATTTTGGTTTTAAATCAACCAAAATGTATTTTTACAACTATTTTTTACCATTTAAGAGTGATATAATATTACATACTATAAGATCTGTAATAAATTTAAAAACTGCCTTTTTTAAAATCACGTATCTATTATTTATTTAACAATAATAATTAAACCAAGAACTTCTTACACTTGCCAGTTACACATAACTTTACATAGGTAATATGGTATTGTGGTAATAAACAATACCAAATATAAAGACAATAAAAATATATTTGTTAAAAAATAGGTCTTAGTTTTTGTTTTATATTTATTTATAATTTAAAGCAATTTTAAAAAATAAGGTAATAAGGTTCTTAAAGAAAATTATTTTTGTTAAAACTGGTGATGTCTTCTTTGTGCTCACGCCAATAAGATTTGTTGTTTAACAGAAAAGGAAATTATCTATGCAAATCATAATGCTGAGTAAAAATGGCACCTAAACAGAAATTACAGACAAACAAAAATATGACACCTGGTAAAATAATATTCGTCAAGGGATAACTCTGACATCTGTCAGAAAGACATATATTAAAACAGATTTTAAAATAACGATACCTTTAACATTACTGCATAATAAAATTATAATGTCATTTTTAATTCGTATTTTGCTGAATACAAAAAAATTAAAAAGTTGCGCTATATTGCTCTACTGGGAGCTGTTGAAGAAGTAAACATATATTGGTACATCGGTATATATTATTTATTTTTATTATTACCATATACTATAAAATACTTAAAGTAAAATATGTTTTATTTTTAGTTAAGTTAGCTTTCTTGGCCCTTTTCACCCATAAGAATATAGCGATATAAAGCGACTGCCGGATTTACTCACTAGAAATGGTACTGCCACACATTGTATTGCTTTATCCTGCCATGGCTTTGCGGCTTGGAGCCTCTTGCTGGCGCTTACAAATTCCTCGAACCTTTTGAAGAGTCCCTTAAAATTTAAAATGGCGTCCTCCTATACCATTGTGCAAAACTTGCAATACCTCTGGAATCTTTTGGTTTGTAAGATTGTTGTTAATATTTATAAATTTAACCATCCAAATTGTCTGAAACTTTTTTCAATAGGCAATCTTTAATTAACAAACAGTCCTATATGACCCAGTAACTTTTATTTCTGGGGTCGTCGAATAAAAAAACAACAAAGGTAATTTACTTAAATAAGTTATTAACCCAAAATTAACTGATTTTAACTTTTTACGCTTTTTTAAACTAAACACATATTTTATAGTCCGTAACGGTATTTATTAAGTAAGCAATTTCTAAGAATAATAAGAGATAGAATATAAATTTTGTTTAATTTTTTATGAAAATAACTGAAACTTAATCAACCAGTGGTATAAAAGTTTAACCGGAGAAAGCATCGATTTCGTATAAGCGTGGCATCATAAACGCACATTCTAAGGGTCTGCTATCGATGAATGAACCTCTGTGCTCAAAACAGCCAAATCCACAAAACCCAGAAATGGTTACTACAGATACTATTTTGTTGTAAATCCTGGCTACAAGTATCTTTCTGTTTCATTTACTTGATAGCATATTATGATTAAATTTAGCAAATTATTCCCCAAAATTACATCAACATAAGCGCTACTATTATTGTATTTTTAAACTGTGAATAATATGTGTTAAATTTATTACAATAATAAGTATAACACAGAAAAGTAGCGATATCAAAATATTATTTTTTGGACGGCTACTAATAAAGGCGCGACAACGTGACAACAGCGGATTTTTGTAGACGCGGCACTTCCGCCACCTTCAGCTTCGCTCGACAGATGACACACTCAATGGCGTTTTAGTCTAAATGTTGTTGTTGTTTGGGTAATTTTGTGACAATTGTATAAATTTCAGTTTTGTGTAGTACTTTTAATAAATTACAATGGTAAGGCAGTGCTCAAATTGTGTAAAGTGACGGATATGATTCCTAGATTATCATCAAGTCAAAACTATGTACATGATGGTCGCAGCCCGGATTGCGTTTAAGAATAAAACGCTTTCTCTATCTATGATGTTAGCTTATTGGGCTCGATTTTCAAAAAAAAAAAAAAAATGCCACGTTAAAAAATATTGTGGCCTATTTCGCTGAAGGTACAGGTCGTTTTCAAATTTTAGCTATTTCAGTCACCTCTGTATCTCGGTTATAAGTAAATATAAAAAAATGGTAAAATAGCATATTTATGTAAAATTTCATATAAAATTTAGGGACATACTTATTATTGTATTAGGTTTATTTGTTTAAAAACAAAATTTATCTTTTACTGATATTATGATATCACACAGGTTATATTAATTTTTTTTCAATGGTTTGTTATGAATGTAAAATTTATTATTTAAATATGGTTTACCGAATGTACTCCCTTGCCGTTACACATGTTGTACTGGGTGTCCAAATAAGAAAGGACGCCGACTGTATCTCAGAAAATGTTTATCGCACAGCATTGAGGAAAAAATATTTTTGGTAAAGGTAGTCAGGAGAAATAGCTGGAAATTATTTTCAAGTTTCTGAAATGGCCGCTAGGGGGCATAACTGCAATCTTGAATCTAAAAAAGTGATGTTTCTGTGAATTTTCCTGTATTAACCTAACAAAAATACCTGATCTTTAAAGTCGAGCATAATTTAAACATTTTTTGTTTGACGAT